>JARFJB010002236.1:602500-699844 GCA_036346205.1 Vesta saturnalis
ATCTGAAATAACTCTTAACAAGTTTATTTTAAGTTAATATTAATCTCGACACAACAAAAAAAAAAGGAAACTGCAATAAATGTTCCAATTGGGCACCGTTTAAAGCCTGGCAATGATAAATTCTACGTTTAAATTCACCAATCGCTTTTGAAACAGCTTCAGGTGCGACGGCCCTCGTGTCAGTACGAATGCGATTTTTTAAGCTTTCAATGTTCCGGGTCTATTTACGTAAACCTTACTTTTAAGGTTGCCTGGTATCATTAAGGTACTGGCGGACATTAATACCAAAATGTGGAGGGGCTCCGTCTTGCTGGACCCATATTCCGTCGTGGGGTATATCCGGATCGTCTTCATTTGGGTATAAAATACAGCTAATGCAGGAACTACCTCAAATCGTAGAAAATTTAGATAAACCTCGGCCGTTAAATTACCCTAAAAAAATAAGGCCCGGAAATCTGGTTTCCCATCATTCGTTCCCACACATTAACTTTCTGCTGGGACTAGGTGTGTTCTTCTAGGTACCAGTTAGGATTTGTTGAAAACCAGTATCGTGTGTTTTGCTTATTAACTGTGCTGTTTAAGGAAAGCCTCGTCATTAAACAGAATATTTTTGGGAAAATTTGCTTTGCCTTCAAGTTGGTGGGTTATTTCTTCACACACTTCCAATATGCGATCCAAGTCGTCTGCAAATATCTCCTGAACTACACACGCTTTGTATGGGTATCACTTTTCCTTTTTTAGAACGCTGTGTACAGTGGATTTGCTTGTATTACAATCTCGAGCAATTTGGTTAACGAAGACATGTGGATTTTCCACGACGGCCAACATATTTTCACTTTTTTCATTATTTAAAGCTGTGGCTCTGCCCGTTTAGTTGATTGCGTAATATGAAATTCGGGGTACAAATTTTTAAACAAATTGCAAGCTTCTGTCTGCATCCTCCTTCTTTCTCCATATCCCAGCATCATTGAAATTTCAGTACGTTGCCTTTTGGATAAATGAGCCGTTTCTGCTTACCTGAAAAGCGTATTTCATTCACCAATGTAAATAAGTAACTTTTTACTTCAAGTGCACGTACTACCTTGACAGTTCTAAGGCGCAAACAATTGTTTCGACAATTAAAAGCAATCATAGGTGTCTAGATTAATGATCATCTATCTAACGACTACAAAGTAGGGCTAACTTGTCATTTCAAAAAATTGTAGTGATATTCGCTGCACCTTTGTTTTTTAAGAAACCCCTAACTAAATATCTTCATGTAATGAAGAACTAATACTAGACAACTTTTATTTCAGATATTTTTTGATAAAATAAATATTTACCGAGATATATAGAATATTCCATACTTTTCAGATACCCTGTATATATACACACAGGGTTTCTTAGGGTAGTGGTTCGTTAGAAGTTTTCATGGTTAGAAAAAACTCCAAGGTTATTCAAGTTTCATTTTTAAATATTTTTAAGTTCATACCACCTCCAGTTACCCCGGAAGTTGCCATTAACTTTTTTTAATTTTAAAACTGTTTCTTAGATATCTTGATTCTTTTGAAAATTCTGAAAGATGTAGTCTTATTACCAACACGGCGCCTTTTACCCATTTTCGATTGGTGGTAAGCGCTTCTGGAGTAAACGGAATCACAAGAATGATACTTTCAAAATCGACATTGACAATTGATGTATCGCATATAGTGTAATTTCATGACAATTTCAAAGTTGAAAAAGTTGGTTCTTTCAAGTGTAACACCCTATATGTTATTGGATGGTCGGTTGCAGAATTTGATTTTGCATCGATTCGCTATAACTTTCCCTATACCTATTTCCAACAGTTTTCTTGTTAATCTTTCATAGAAACCGAAACATTCTTTTTTTTTGAAATAAAATGAACATGTCTGAAACTGTGGAAAGTCACTTTAATCAGAAGGTGAAAACAAGACAGGAACATAACACTAGTTCTTTTAATCAAATCGGGTTATCTGGGTGACCAGTTCCAGGGTCCCTGTGGGTCAATCCACCTATCCTCAACATCAAGTATACCGATGCAGTGGAATGTGCTGGAGAACCACCAGCTGGTATCAACACCATATAAATAACCCCATTAAAATTTTATCGTACACTTGATATGCCACTCTATTGTCCATAATTAAACAAAAAGCACTAGAATTCGTTATTATATTCCTTATGACATTCGGATTATCTTGTGTCCAGTAGTGATTTATAATTCCTTGTCCGCTGAAGTTTGATTCATTAGTTCACATAATCTTGTGAAGAAATCTCGGATCTTCGGTCATTTTTATGGACATGAACTCGCAAAAGTCTACTGAGACGTAATCCGTGTACAGTTATTTCAGAAAAAGGATGCATTTCATGTTTTCTTATTGTTCGGTGTGTTGATACTCTTAAAATACCCAAACGCATCGCTTCTGGAGTTGAATAAGCTTGAAAATTGGCCAACACATTCGTCTCATTGTCATCGTTATCTATTACAGACTTTAGGTGATTACGAGTTGCCTTTACACTTTCAGTTGCCATAAATCGAGCATAGCTTCTTCATTGTTGGTAGGTCCGGATATTGTTCGTTAAACAATCTGCATCTTTGTCTGACAATTCGTCCACATCCACAATGCGTAGAAAACAAATTTGACAAATTGTTAATAGAATACTCCTCAATATTCTTTATAAACTGTTCTTTTCAACTTTGAAAATGATGTAATTGGTCATCAAATTTTGGACACCCTGTACGTGGTAAATCAATTATCAATGTGAGTTTCTTGGGCTACCGTCTACTCCAGAAGCGCATACCACTAGTCGAAAATGGGTAAAAGTCAGTATCCAAACTAAGCCTACATCTTTCAAAATTTTCAAAAGAATCAAGATATCCAAGAAGCAGTTAAAAGTAGGCATAGAGAAACCTGACGGAACTCATCATGAAATTTTCTCGATGATCCAAAAATGAAATAATATACGGCTGTATATATATATATATATATATATATATATACACGGGGTGAATTAAGACCGACGCCACGGAGTTTTACAGTGAACCGGCATATAATCGTTAATCTCTAATACAGCGTGATTATGTAAGTCAATATGAGCAACAGTTTAAAAATATTTTTAAATATACAGGGTGCTCCAAAAATAAGTGGCATATCAAAGTTATGTTTCTTTAAATGACACACAATTTTCGAATTTTACATAAAAAATAAGTAGCACTTTCATAAGGGTTCTCTATACCTACATACAAAATGTTTTGCGATTTTTAGTTTAATCTACATAGTGTAGAAATAACTTTACAAACGTTTAAAGTAAAGTTACTATGATTTGAATTTGAAAATCATTAAGAGTAGCCATTTTGGGAGGATATTTCAATCTACAAATGATACAGGAACAGACAAATTCCAAAAATTATGAAATAAGTTGAAAATTTGAAGGTTTAAGTTTAGGAAACCCTTATAGAAGTTAAAAGAGAATGAAGTAAGCTAAACGATAAGTTTATAAAATACACGGCGTTCCATTTAGAATAAGCCGAATATTTCAGTATGAATGTTCTACTAATTTAATTGAAAAAAATTAACACCCTGTAAAGAGGTGTTTACTATTCAGGCAACAAATAGACTAAGGGACTACATTTTCAGAAAAAATGATATAACTTAAAACACTCTGTAGGTATAGGGAACCCTTATTTTATGTAAAATTCGAAAATGCAATAATATACCAGGTGTGTTATTTAAAAAAACATAACTTTGATGTCATTCATTTTTGGAGCACCCTGTATATTTAAAAATATTTTTTAAATGTTGCTCATATTGACTTACAAGGATCACTGTATTAGAAATTAACGATTACATGCCGCTTCGTCGTAAAACTCCGTAGCGTCGGTCGTGATTCACCCTATATATACCGGATGTAAATCAAACAGAGGCCACCCTGCGACTTTTGAACGGGTCGTTAGATTTTGTTCAAATCTTGGTGGGTTATATTAGTGCCAGTTTGGGAGTTTTTACACAAAAAACAATATGTCCGACTTCCGGTTTTACCGGAAATGACATAAAAACTAAAAATTTAAATAGAACAGCCTGTATATTTTTACATATTTGGATTCTAGGGCTTCAAATACATACAGTTCATCTCAAATGTCAACTCAGGTGCCATTTTAATTTTATTTTTAAATTGTAGATCATTATGACGTCATCTAAATTACAGATACTTGACGTACAATTACCACCACAATATTATTTTTCCTGATAATTAATTTTTGTGAAGTTTGTCAACGATCAAATTTAAAAATTACGGTTTTTTAACTAAAACTCACTGTTCCCAATAGAAACATACATGGGACACCCTGTATATTAAATAACTCTTTCAAGTACTAGTAAAACGATATGCGTAGTAATTTCCTTAGTTCCCAAATAAAGCAGTTATTTTTAATTTTCTAATTTTTATTAACACAACATGCTCCTGAAGCCGACTCTGTCATAGTAAAATGGCGTTTGAGTTGATCAACTGTATGTATGTGAAGCCACAGAATTCCAAATCATGTAAAAATATACAGGTTGTTCCATTTAAAATTTCAGCTATTGTGTCATTTTCGGTGAAACCGGAAGTCGGTCATATTGTTTTTTTATGTAAAAAAATTCCAAACTGGCTCTAGTATAATCTATCGTATCATACATCAATTAATACAACGTTAATAAATTCAAAACAAGTTTCCATATATTTCGATTTCGTTTTAAATCGTCTTCAAGTGGAACATTAAAAATTAAAAAAAATTAAAATCTAAAAACGAAATCGAAATATATGGAAACTTGTTTTGAATTTATTAACGTTGTATTAATTGATGTATGTACCAATTAATTATTCAATACATATTATATATATATATATATATATATATATATATATATATATATATATATATATAGTACAAAATTATAAGCAAATAAATGCTTGTATTTAAAAAAATTCGATGACGTCCACATTAATATTATGTATATGTTATGAGTAGGTGGTAGGTTATATTTATTAATATATTATTAACGTTTATTTAATTTTTATTTTCTCATTTTTCAGAATCAAGTTTATGCAACCTTTAACATAAAATTCCAAATTTCGCCAAAAGACAGCTCGAAGGAGAACACTAAAGTTTTTATGTAGAGTTGCCAACTTCACTCGTGTAAAATGGGTCTGGTTAGAGACAATAGTAGTAAATGTATTTCCTATACAGACACCAAAATTACAGTGTCAAGTTTTGACTACTATTAGCGCCCTGCTCTGAAAAATGGAGAGTGATATTCAAAAGAATGTTTTATTTTTTTGTTAAATAAAATACTTCTTTTAAAACCCAAAAGTAGAAATTTTGCAAAAAAAAATTAAATAAATTCATGAACCTGTTTCAAAATCACCATTAGATTACATCACAACAATTTTTTATTACCTCACTCTCGTTTTTGCTCTATTTTTTACACATTCACAAAACACGTCTTTTTTAACGACGATTCCGTTAATGATGTGTTGACCATGATACTTTTTGCGTTTGCCATTAACCGTACTATAAAACAATGGTATATTACGTAAAAATATTTCTTTGCTTAATGTTTTTGCACTTATCCAAAGTTAAAAAATATTGCGCTATCATTTAAGTAAATTAGTTCAGGTAATAAGCAAATCAAGGCTATTTATTTTTTTAACCAACATAATTTAGAAATCACAAAAAAGTATTAACGTTTACAATAAAAAGTTAGGCATTTTCTATTCAGGTATTTTAACAAGAACATTTTATATTCTAGCTATAAAATGTTACTTACACTTTTTTACATGACCGTGTTCACGTTCGTGAATTGTAAATTCGTACACTGACATACAATCCTTCGTTTTACACGGTTTCATACAAAAAAAACACAATTGTGCTCTCCCTTACTTCTCTCCATCATTTGTCTTTTGTAAACAAAATGAATAGCAACAATAACAAAGTGTCGTTGAGTGGGGGAGGCATAATGAACTATCAAATGCTTTAGCACATCATACTCCCGTAGTAAAAACTTTAACAATTATAGTTACTTCATGCAAGACACTATGTTAGAAAGAAAAGATGAAATAGTTGATCTACGCGTGACTTTTCATCAAAAAAAAAAGTTTAATAAACACATTGTCAATGCTACAGTTATGACTTATAAAGCATTGGGATTTGTCGTTAGAAACTCGTAACAGATTAAGAATGCGTCAACATTTCTTAAACTAAACTGCTACACATAAGTTAGGGATATTATGGAAAATTTTATATTTCAAAAGAAAAATGTTTTTTTTCAAAGACGATTTTAAGCTATTTAGTTTTTAAATATTTGTTTTTTATTATAAAAAAGTTTACAAATTAAAAATAATTTTTTTTAAACAAAAAGACAAGAAAAAATGAAAATTAGGTGACAGTGCTTTTAATTTCAAATTAATCAAAAAACAAAGAAAATGAACACAAATTTCCCTTTCAGCAATAACGAGTATGTCCTCCGTGGGCTTCAATGACAGCTTGGCAACGTCTTTGCATGCTGGTTATGAGATAAGTTTTCTTGCGGAATCTGTTGCCAGAGTAGTGGAAGCAAACTTCTGAATTGTTCCATTGTTTGTGGTTGGGGATTACGATGATCCATAGCTCTGCAACTAATCCCAAGCATGCTGTATCGGATTTAAATTAGGCGATAGAGCAGGTAAAGCTAAATGAGGAATTCCCACTGGTTTCAATTGCATCAAAGACTGCCATTGATCGGTGTGCACGAGTGTTATCGTCCAAAAAAAGGAAACCAGGACCCACAGCAGCATGAAACTCTGGCACAATGTTGTTGATCACCTGATTCAAGTATACTTCTGAATTCATGTTTCCCGGAATAACCAGCAAGTCGGTACGGCCATAATAACAAATGCCTCCCCATGCACAAACAGTGCCTCTTCTGAAAGGGTGAACCTCTTGTACTGATCGCCGATGTCTTGGCACCAAAGGTTGTGCCCAGAGCGTTCGACAACTATCCAAAAAACGACCATATCTCGATTAATCAGTGAACAGTACCAACTTCCACTCTTCTGTGCAATTCATACGATCTCTTGCCCATTCTAATCTTTGTCGTCTATTTTCGCGAGTCAATGGTACACCTCTAAAAAGTCGTCTAGAAAGTAAATTGATACCTCATAAACGTCTTGTGATAGTTTCGACTCATATTAATGTTCCTGTGGCTTCTCTGCGACATTCGGCATGTGCTCAAAGGTACTCGGCGTGCAGAAATGGTGACATATCGGTCTTCAGCAGGGGGTAGTTATTGATGGGCGCCCAATTCTAGCTCTTTCTTCAATAGATCCAGTTTCTTGAAAACGGTTAGAAAGTATAGAAATGATACTTTGGCTAACTTGAAAAAAAATTGCTACGTCACTTTGTCGTTGACCACTCTGTAGCAAACCAATTGCTTTATTTGCTTCGTCAGACGTTAATTTACATCTAGGCATTAGAAATTAGCAACGCACAAAATTTAGATACCAACTTTGAACAATAAGTCAACAAACTGACAAGTAAACCAAACAAAGAATTGATTCGTTAAAACGGGTTAGAAAGAGAAGAACTCTCCACTGCCCTCTACTTGCAATATAATGCTACATTTATCCGTATGGCATAGGTATGGCAACTGGAAACATGACAAAAATTTGAAAATTAAAAAATTGTGCAGATTTTCAGATATTTCCGTAACTTATGTGGAGCAGTTTATATCATGTACAGGTTGTCCCATTTTCGTATGTTTAACGGGGTTTCTCGCTAATTTTTTAGATTAGAACCTTGCGGTTTTCGCGACACCGTGCTACTTCATAATGAAACCAAAGATGCACTAATCAAATTTGCCATAGCCATCTTAGTTTTTGTGCTATAGGGTGATTTTGGAAAAATTACATTTTCAGTCATCTCCTGTAACCCTGTTATTGTTAGACATATTAAAAAAGTAAAAACTGATATTTGTAGATTTTTTTACGTAGAATCCAGTGGCGATACTCAGATTTTCTTTAGAGGTCACAGTTTTTGAGATATTGACATAACCTACTTTTTTTTTAATGGGACACCCTATATATTTTTTTAAAATCTTTTTCCCCTTGCCAAGAGCTTTTCAAAAATATAGCGTAGTCTATATTTATTTTTATAAATAACGTGACAAAATGATTTTTTTCTATAATTTACATTGATAAAAAACAAAATAATTAATTAATCACAAATATTGTTCAAATATGTCTCCTACAAGTTTCACAAAGTTTATAAATTCTTTTAATAGCATTTTCCAAAATAAATGGTTGTCTTCGTAATTCTGCAAAAGCGTTTTCTGTTGCAATTTTGAATTGTTGCATGTTGGCATATTGCCTTGAATAAATTTTATTCTCTAAATACCCCACAAAAAAAAAATCCAAAACCGAGAGATACGGTGATCGTGGAGGACATCGAACAGGACCATTTGTTCCAATCCATCTCCTGGGAAAACGTTCATTTAGCCAATTTTGTATTATTCTAGCATTGTGGGCTGGAGCCCCATCCTGGTGGAAGAATACATCGTTTAGTTGAGCCAGTGGAATATCTTCTAAAATGTTCATAGTTTTTTCTTGTATAATTTGTAAGTACCCATTAGAGTTTAGGTTTTCTTCATAAATCTTGTAAACTATTTTTCGGTTAAAAATAAACGCTCTCTAGGAAAAATCACGTGGGTGTTTCCTTGACTCCAAAACAGCGAGTTGTGTCTATTAAGAATTCAATTCTCGAACTTGTGAAATGTGCCTCGTCTGACCAAATTATTTTTTTTTCCAAATTATTGTCCTGAGTTTTCATATTTATAAACCAATTGCAGAACTCCAATCTACGTTCAGCATCATCAGGGTGCAGATGATGAACAAGTTTATATTTGTAGGGTTTGAATTTATGTTTTTTTAAAATTTTTTGCACTGTTGTTTTAGACACACCGGTCTCTTCATCTATTTTCCTGCACGAGGTTTCAGGAGTGGCTTGAACAACTGCTAAAACGTTGATCTCTGATTCCTCGTTCTCTTTGTTGTAAACACGGGGTCGAGGTTTGTCAAAACATCAATGTTGGCAAAGATTAAATTTTAATTTTTGAAATATTCATCTGTCGGGTTGTCTTCTTTCGGGATATCTATATGACAAAATAGGTATATAAAATAAATACAAATTCTAAGGTAAAGATTAACTGACCTGTTCAGATAGAGTTCTAAGGCCTGGTCTGCGTTTTCATTAGATAATATGAAGCAGGTATTCATATCATATTTCTGAAAGTTTTCAAATTTTTCGTTTCGAGCCATATTAAAAAATAATTAAACAACAACAACAACAAGAACAAGAACCATAACAATAAACAAAACAACGAATAACAATAAATATCAGCATTAAATTTGGAAAAATGTAACGAGGAATAATTTTAGTTAAGCAGAAACTTCAAAAATCAAATAACTAAGTAATGGCAGAACGTTAATTATTTTGTTTTTGCGTTACCATGGTTACCCACGGCTATCCACTATTATCAATGTAAATTATAGAAAAAAATCATTTTGTCACATTATTTATAAAAATAAATATAGACTATGCTATATTTTTGAAAAGCTCTTGGCAAAGGAAAAAGATTTTAAAAAAACATATAGGATGTCCCATAAGAAAAAGTAGGTTATGTCAATATCTCAAAAACTGTGACCTCTAAAGAAAATCTGAGTACGCCACTGGATTCTACGTAAAAAAATCTACAAATATCAGTTTTTACTTTTTTAATGTCTGACAACAACGGAGTTACAGGGGATGACTGAAAAGGCAATTTTTCCAAAATCACCCTGTAGCACACAAACTAAGATGTCTACGGCAAATTTGATTAGTGCATCTTTGGTTTCATTAAAGAATAGCACGGTGTCGCGAAAACCGCAAGGTTCTAACCTAAAAAATAAGCGAGATACCCCGTAAAACATACGAAAATAGGACAACCGGTACTTGTGCGACCTACTGTTGTATGGAACCCATAATATTTATACCAAATAAATATGGTTGAAGCAATCCAAAGGGCACTTAAATAGATTTTCTATAAGGTAAATACAATATATCCATTATACAGTGTGTACGTAAAGCAAGGAATAAATTCGATTAAAATTCAGGGAATTTTCTTAGATTCTACGTAAAATTCTGAGTATTTTTTATGTAGCATACCCTGTACCGTGCCAATTCTTGTCTAACATTACCTTAATTTAAGTTTCGAAATTTGCATTATTAATGATAAATATATTTAAATTACATTAGTATCTTTAAGCATTTCTTTTTTCTTTCAATAATTAAATTTTAGTATATGTCAATATTTTCTCTTCAGTCCACATAATTACGATCGTCCCTGTGTATATTTAGTAATATCTATTTTAGTTGCTTTATGCGCAAACGCCTATTGAACACGCTTAGTTCACTTCATTTCCGTTTTTTCTACCGTACCGGTCGTTACGTTATCTTTCTTAAGTTTTGCTTCCCTTTTATAAGGTATGTAAGGCTTTTAATTACATTTTTGTAAATATTATATAATTTATTACTGTAGCGTCCCCCAGGCACCCTATCTTGAAAAGCGTAATTTGAACTTATTTACAAATACAACAAATTCACGAACCAAACAATCGCTAAGTAAGTTATCTTGAACAAACAAAATATACCCAAGTACCTAGTCGACCGCTGATGATGTAAGCGTAGGTATCGAAACGCGTTCGGTGTTTTTAATTTTGTGTGGCACGTGGGTATATTTTGTTTGTTACAGATCCTTTCACAGTTCCAGTGTTCCAGACTCTTCAAGTTATCTTAACTTGACTGACAATAATGTCCCTATTACTCAACTTAATTGCCTGCCTTACTTTGACTTTCCGGGCAATAATTAAAACATTAGACTTTATTTACAAGTCTGATATTAATTACTCGCAAACCTCAAATCTGATGATACGAAGTGGCCGTCTAGTGTTAGGTACGTTGTGCTATCTAAACTAGATAGGCTTGATGAGGTAAGTATTCCATCATGAGGGGCAGGTAAAAAAAATGAAACTACTCAAATTAAAATCAACGAGCGTTGCGCCGCGGTGGTTCAGTCCGTGAATCTACTATTGTGGGAAAGAACCACCGATAAAACCCACTTTATTCATAAATAAGTAATTGAACAAGTACATTAATAAATCAAATAACACAAAAAAACAATGAAAGGGTTAAATATATAACAAAACACCATTAAATCAGGTTAAGGTGCGTACAAAATTATAACACTAAGAGGGAATGAATAAAAAGCAGTTTAGTTACACAGAAACACAATAATAAAAAAAACACATGTAGTCACACTCACAATTGAGTCATAAATAATCATAATAAAAATCGTAAGAACAAACATGCGGCCCTTTTAAAACTAATCATGCCGACCTTTAAGTAAATAAGCACATAAAATAATAAAGCAAATTACGGTGAATATAAAATACAACAGTAAAATTGCACAGGTAATAAGGTAAAAGCGAGGACAAACGAAAGCAGACAAGGAATTTACAAGTACCCAATTGTTTGGTGACAACTAAAGCTCAAAATACATAAGTCACATTGTAATAAAGCACATACAAAGAGAAATCAACTCGCAGGCAAATAATTCTACTTCAAACAAATTGACAAAAAAGCTCATTAAAACAAAGCCTTACAAGGGTAAGTTATAAATAGATCACTAACATCGTGACCGATTTATAAGTTTGAGTGCGTTAGAAAAATACCGTGCTCCCTTCTCCGGTTACACACTCATCTATACAACAATAAAAATAAAAATTCGAAGTTTTTAATGGTCTGGCTTGGGAGTGTGTACCAACTGGCAATTGCCTTCTACAATTAATAACCAGCGGTATCATATACCCATTCACCAGCCACCTCAACACAATTATAAATATAACCAACAACCAAAAATGCTAATTCGCACAAATACCAGAGTGAGAGGGCCCTGTACTGCCTTTTACTTTCACAGATTTCAGCTTAATGAGTCCGCGTACGTATAAGATACCATTGCAAGGCAATGTTTATTCCTTTTAATACGATAGGCTGGTAAAATGATCGGCTGCGAGCTTGCGTTTATATAAAAATACATTAGTTACACTAGAATAAATATTCCCTTAATTGATCACAGACACAAATCGTTAACATACGCGGTTTAACCCGGAAGAAAAGACAACTTAGTGTTGGCGAATTCAAAATAAAAATCTACACACAAGAAATATTTTAAAGACAAACTGTTTACAATGAAGGTATTTAATTAACCCAAAAATCGATCTGGCTTGACTGACACGCTAACTGTAACTGCCCCCCTTCGATTTCAAAACTAATTATATCTACTCCCGAAAAACCACCCCCGTTTTTCAAAAATAATAAAAAACAAGAAACTTTAATTTCCGTTGGAACAGTTTAATATTAATTCTTGCACAATCTTAATTTTAAAAATATGTATTCGTCTGTAAAAATACAACATTTCTCTCTCGACGTTTCAAGTAACCAACAAAGATATCTTTTGATCGCGGCGCGTTCAGCCGTAATTAATCATAGAGCAATGGTATTTTTACATCAAGAGCGCGCATAAGAAATTCAGTGCTTCGTTACACCCCTTCAGTAAAGCGTTTTTAAGCGTGCACCTGCCACTCACCCCCCAAGATGTGTTTTATAAACCCCGATAAATATCAGTTACAAACAATCCCACATTCCTTACACAAAATATATATAAATGAAACCTTTTGAAAACGTTAGCAAATTACGACGTGTTATCAAAATATTAAAAATCCACTAATTATCTTTTCTATCGTGGTAACAATGGCGATTTGACAAACGTTTATTACAATATTAAGATTTTCGCGATCCGCTACCTACATTACGGAACAAAGATAGGGCAATAATCCCTTGCCAGTGGCAAGGCCCTGGAATTGGGAAGGTCCCAAATATGGAAATAATTTCGTATCGTTGCGAAAGCGTGTCATCTTTACGAGTATAAATGGAGATACCTTTGTTTTGCATAAATCACACATGCTGTTATATATATATATATATATATATATATATATATATATATATATATATATATATACTGCATGAGTCGTCAATATCTGCCGTTTTAGTCGTTCGAATCTGCGTTAGTTGTTTAATCTACATTTCCATTATTGTAGGTGGAACATTTTGTGAAAATTACCTTACGTTAATATATGCTACAGTTCGTTTATTTGTACGTTGAACACAATTGGAAATTACCTTTACATGATCGTATGTTTATCTTGGAATTGGAAATGAAAATTCTCAAGATCGTTTTAAGACGAGATTAATATATTTATTTTGTACAAGTAAGTACTTATTCTTTTGGTGCAGTTTAAGTAAATAACAATTCAGTGTAGTTTTATTTTGATAATTATAAAAGAACAGCTGATTTCTGTTCTAAGATAGAAACATTTGAGTTCATAACCTATCATAATCTAATACTTGTTGAGGAATAAATTTCTCACTACAGGTTTATGTATCGTGCACGCCCCTTGTTTGTGTAACCACGCTCTAATATCTTCCCTGGGGGCATCTTTATACATCTAAGCTCCTTTTTTGGCAGGGGTATTTCTGCTAAGACAGAACTTGTATGCAAAACTGTCTTATGAGATAGTATGACAACCTCTTTTCGGTAAAAACTTGGAAATTAAAAAATAGTATTCTAATAAAAGCACAGCATACTTAACTTGGTTATAAAATCTAAGGCCCTATTTGACAGACGAAATCTAGCTTAAATAAGAAGAAGACACAGACATTTCATTGCATACCTCACAATATTGAAGATCCTGTTTACGCTTTAGAAAACGTACTAACGACTCGAAATTGGCTAAAGATAAACTCAAAAAGATGAATGTGGTATAGCTTCTGAGAACAAGGAACAAGATTTGAAGGCACGTGTAGTATTTCTGGTCGCTATCTCGACGGTAGCGACTAATCACGGTCGAAGAACACCGATAAAAATGTAATTAAATAAATGATATATTGTTTATTTATTGTTTACTGTTAATTTTTATTAATAATCTTCTTCCTGAAGGGACGTTCAAACCTGTTTATAAATCCAAAACCCTTTTTATAGAGGTATTTCCGCTCGTTTTATGCTTAGTAGGCACTCTGTCATCATCATCTTAGCTTAAAAAATACCAGATGAAAAAATCTGCGATGACCGGTATATTCTACTTTTTATCGTGCTTATCTTTTAATATCAAAACCGAGATTTGTTTTCTACAATGTAAACATCGAAAATTGCCAATGAATATCGCTTTATTTGCCTTTTTAATATCAAAAAATGATCCTATTGTTTTCTTTTTTTAAATATCTACTAAAGCCAACCAGCACACGTTTAAATAGTGCATTAACCATGACAGTTATAAACTTTGATCTATATCTATAACACCAACGAGCTCTTAATGACTCATTTATTTTTAAAAGTAATTTTTGTATGTGTGTATACTGTTGAAGGTTGACTTTACGCTCTCAAGGACAAATTTGTGTGTATACGCAATATAAAATACTGTTGAGGGTTGACTTTACTTTCTTAAGGTGAAAATCATTTTAAAATGTGTGTAAATAAAAATTCATATAAGTAGGCAAAGTCGCACTAACGATGTTACAGTTAATGCGAAGGGACAGTTAGAGGGGAAATTACAATAAGTGTGAGATAATTAGGTACCTTGCTATTCGGATCTGATTTGAAGTTTAGTGGAATGTATGTATGTTAGGCTATGGGGTTAGCCTTGCTATTGTAATTTTTGGAATAACTTACTTCGTATGAGGGTACATTTTATTTTAACGACCCAAAATTGCCGAAATTTGGCGTCTAGTTATTGCTTAAAAAGAAAAAGGTTTATCAAAAGTTCATAAGTTATTCCATCTAGGGCACTAAAAAGTAATGCAAAACAGCGCATAATTGGCGCCTAGCTACTGCATAAGAAAATTACACGTAATGGGCCCCTAATTATCGCACAAGATATTAATTCATTCGTGGGGTTATGCAGTTAGCATTGTCGATGTAATTTTTGGAATCATTTATTTCCTGCGCAGGCGTCAAATTTTATTGTATCCGCGCAAAGCGGTGCAGACTTGACGGCTCATTACGGCATAAGGAAGATGCAGAAGTTTACGGCCGTGAAATTAGCCATGCCAGTGTAATTTTTCAACTTGTTTCCTATACCTGTGCACAATTTTACTTTAAGTGCGCAAATTGGCGCCTTAATTGGTGCCTAATTATTAAATAAGTAAATAAATTGCATTGTATAAGTATTTAGGTGATTGAGCCTTATCAATAACGACTTAGGACGAGTCTTGTTTATAAATCTAGAGCCTTTATGTGAGAGGTATTGCCGTTAAGACAGTCTTGAATGTAAAATAATACAGTGGTCTGACCTCAAGTTTGGTTATATTTGTTGTTGTATAGGCATTTTACTAATTCAAATGTAAAATAAGTAAGTATGCAAAACGTGGCAATAGTGTTACAGGCTAATTTGTTGTCGTGTTTTTTTAAGACTGGTTTTTTGCACGGTGTAAGTTAAATCAGACTGTTATTTTTGAAATGAGAGTTGGCTTTGCAAGATGTAAGTTAAATCAAATTGGTATTTTTGAATTGTGGTTGCCTTTAGTAAGCTCTAAGTTAAACCAAAATCAGTATTTTTGAACTGTAAGCTGGTTTTCGCAAGCTGTAAGTTATGATTTGATTGATTGATTGAGCGAGACGCGAGAGACAGACAAGACAGAGAAACGCGAGAGACAGGCAAGAGAGAGAGAAACGAGAAAGACGAGCACGATCAACCTCTATTACAGAAAACTTTCGCTAGTTTAAAAATACACCACTAAATGGCGTTACAAACACATTCAAATTTCGCGCCAAGGGGGTCACGACAGGAGGGCGCAGACCCTAACACAAGTTAGTGTACCTGTCTTACAAGTTAGCATTGGGCCTCCTTATTAGAATACAAATTCAAATATCTCGCTGAGCAGATTTGATTCTGACATAGGCTAGCCCAAGGTCAACTCCAAGGGCAGGCTCAAGGCCAATTCCAATGCCAGACTCCAAGGTCAAACCCGAGGTCGGCCAAAGGCCAATTCCAATGCCAGGCCCCAAGGTCAAACTACGACCACCGCGAGGCCGTCAAGATCAAAATAATAATAATAATTTATATTTGTCCTGTTGACTATTTACTATAGCATAGAATGTCAATAAAATATACTGTGCCATCAAAAATTCAACACCAAGATGGTGTTTTTCGACCAAACATGTCAGAAATGTTTAACTAGTCAAATGTAGTAATTGATTAAAATTTCATTCAAAATAATCCAGTAGCCATGGATTTCGGTATTGTCTTTAGTTGCAATTAGTTTGCTTTTGTGTTCTTCTTTGCATTTTGAGGCTGCGATTATGCCTAAAGTGCGGCAACGTGAAAATTATCGATAACTGAGTGAATTCGATAGAGGTTGCATTATTGGCTTACGTGAAGGTGGTTTTTCATTCAGAGAAATTGCTAATCGTCTTAACCGTAATCAATCCTCTGTAGTACGGTGTTATCAAGTATGGTCTAGAGAAGGTCAAGATAGACGTAAAAGAGGAAGTGGACGGCCAAGATAGCCAAATGTGGTCCAGCACGGCCATTACCGATTAATGGCACTAAGAGACCAATTCTCGAGTACAAGATCAATAGCCGATCAATGTTTTGGAAACCAAGGACGTCCTGTAACCCTTCGTAACTTTAACTTTAACCGTAACCTAAACCTCAGAACCTCAGCTAACTTTAACTCTTAACTCTCACTCCGACTCCGACTCCGACTCCGACCCAAACCCAAACCCAAACCCAAACCCAAACCCAAACCCAAACACTCAAACTCAACCAAACTCAAACTCAAACTCAAACTCAAACTCAAACTCAAACTCAAACTCAAACTCAAACTCAAACTCAAACTCAAACTCAAACTCCAACTCCAGCTCCAACTCCAACTCCAACTCCAACTCTAACTTTAATTTTAACTTTAACTTTAATTTTTGAGATGAACCAGATATGCCAGATTTCTAAATCCGGCCCTGTAAATCAATTCAAATTATGGTATTTACCATACTGGAGCACAGTGTGTGTCGTTACTGTTTATTTTAAAGATTTGTAACGGTATAAATGGGTGGTAGAACGGGATTACAGATAAATTGGCCCCTTTTTGCCTCGACTAGTCAGCGTACGGATCGTGGATTGATGTTAATAATTTTGCACATCCAGAATAATAAATCGTACGTCAGTCAAAATAGGGGATGAAGTCAGAATCGGTTCGGTTAAGGGCGCCAGGATATTTGATAGACAAAAATAAGGGTTGTCGTGCCAAAATTACGAGTACATAGCGTGTCTAAACATCCAAAAAACATGCGCTTACCTATTCGTAATCAATCCCAGGTGTCCGCTATAGCAACTCGGCAAAATAACCTGAAATAGGGCTTCAAAAAGCACTGCACGCTAGTCAAATAAAAGCGTGATCAACACTTAATAAAATTACGTTACTACACCTCAGTGTAAATAATTTGACGTTAACTAATAATCAAAACAAAACAAAAAAATCAAATAAAACACTAAATATTAAGTTACGTTATTTACTCAATAATAAAAACAAAAAAAAGTTACGTTAAAAATAAGTTACGGTAACTTGCAATTACGCAATAAATTTTAAGTTCGCAAAAAAAAAGGAAAAAAAAAAACGGTTATGTAACACAAAAGAAGGGTGTTTACAGAATTAAACACATTTATGGAAACTAACAAAGCTATAATAAGATTAAAACAATGATATATATAAAAAATGGTATAAATATCAACATACGATAAGGCGCATAAAAAAACAACAAATACTTAATCGGCGACGAAAGACTGGCCAGCGATCGATGTATCGCCGGTCTAAATCACTTATCTTAACTATTTCGTGGAAAATATGACCACACTACCTCAGGGTCAATTGCCCTTTAATACAAAACAAAAGAATAGTATGAAGGCGAAGTGTCAATAATCTAATCACTTAAAATAATTAAATCTAAAGCAAAAAGAAACTTAATTCAATAGGCAAAACAACTTCGCTTTCAAACTTTCGTATACAAGAAAATAATTTAAGGTACATACACACAAAAAAAATATATATACACAAGTTCTATTAAATTGTTCCAGAATTATTCAAAATAATCAAGAAAAAAACTATATTATACTACCTTAATGGTTAACTTGACCCCCACTTCTGTGTTACAACGATGGGGATGAACTAGGAGTTCGATTACTGCTATACGGATGTGGGTTTCCCCCAGGTCTGATAAGATGGGTGAAAATGTTGACGTTTATTCTATTAAACACAACCAATTTCTTGAATGAATCTCGAAATATGTTACTGTCTTAGTAAAAAAACTTTTAAATTAATAACTTCTTTTTTTTTTTTTTTAAATGATTATAATTCGAGCGTTCAACTTTGCTTGAATAACTATTAGCTTTTAAATAATTTTCTTTGTTACGAGTCCAAAAGGTTGATAACTTGATTTAATTAAATATAATTTTATTATATTGCGAAAGTTTCTTTATCTTTAAACTTTAAATACGATAATTAAGAGGCACTGCAAGAACGATGATTTTAAATAAATCCGCAAAGGCGATATAAACCAAGAAGTCCATCGACGCACTAAGAAAACACGAAGATGTCCTCCAGGTAATGTTACGTCAACTCGAAACCGGCACTAGGTATAATCCTTTGGTGATGAACAATTTTAATAAAATCCCTTTCACAGGTTCTTCAGTAGCTAAACTACCCTTACTACACAAAAAAGTGCGTTCGTTAGACACCACAGGGTCCCAAAATATCAACGTTCTAAACCACCCCTTAAAGCGTAACACAAGCGGCAACGTACAACTACTCGAAAGCGTGATCTGTCTTAGACTCCCTAAAAATTATTAACAATTTCCATTTTGGATTTTTAATCCCACTACTCGTAAAAAATCTTATCTACTTTAATTCCACCAATTAAAAAAACGGAAGGGGAAAATTTAGTACGCCAATACCTAAATTTAGTTCTCGTCCGTAAGGACTCGGTAAATTTTCAAAACTAAACGTCAGCTAAAATATCCTGTACAGCCTCTGTATGTTTACCTTAAAGTACGAACAATAAGGCCCACATGCAATCTCTATGAATGAAAACCAAAATACCTAATAATAAACTGGACAACTATACTTAAGCGTCTGTATGGCGCTACCATGACATCATACAGATAAATCCTCACTATTTATTTAAATTACTTAATTTTCTATTATATCTTACGGAAATCAAACGAAATAAACCTTAATTAAACTTATAGACAACTATATACAAATAAACGTTAATCAATATTCAATAAACGGGGAATAATACGGAAAAACAACCTAAATTACAAAAAAAAATAATTCAAAAACTAAGAATCTAAAGCTCACCATACACCTACCATCCCTAAAGCTCGCTACACACGTTAAAACAAATTTACTATAAAACAATTTGACCACACAAAAAAAAATATTTATATACGGAATCTAACTAAGTACATAGAACTACAAACAAAATTACCTATTACGTATACAGGGTGTTCAAAATACTCTGACAGATTTCTTTTTAATAACTAAACATTATTATATAGTAAGATATTTCATTATTGCCAATTTTCAATTTGACTCTAAAATGAATCTTTAATTGAAAATGTGCAGTCCCACAAATTTTCACGAAGACGGTCCTGGATTGTTTAATTCTGAATATGTCAGTTACTTGCTAGACACGAATACACACTTTCACCAAAAAATGAGACAAATCGAGTTAATCATTGAAAAGATATGACGAAACATTGTTTTGGTGAAGATCTATAATTCACCCTGTATATTAATAAACAAAACAAGAAGACATTTTTTAATGGTCATTTGATAATCCCCTAAGGTGCCTCTACTTATGGTAGAAGTATGTACAGTTCCTCGTGACTCACCCTGTATATGCGAAGTTTACTAGTACTCGCAAACACCCAGTTTCTGGTCATGTAATACAAACAACTATTTTTATGGCTACTTGACGAAAAAACTGTGGAATAAAATAAAATGAAAAATTTACAAGAAACATAAGCATCTGTTCTATGGATTAATTTGAAATGGAAATGCTACCAATTTTTTTATGACATATTTAAAAAAACAAAGTTGATGATGGTTGTTGCTAAGAAGCGAAACGGCGTAAGAACTTTAGTTACCATCATCTAATAGAGAAGAAAAACAGTAGCAATGAAAGGTGATTTTTGTTTTTCAATGTCTCCAATAAGAAGCCCAGAAAAAAATAAAATAAAAAACTCAAAAAACTTAGTTTTTTTTAAATATCTTTAAAACTGTTAAAGGTATTTAAATTTGTAAACGATATAAATATGATCTCGTTATTAGATAACTTTTGTGCTATTTAATCGATCTTCGATCTCTTACCATTACAGATATCCACATACTCTTCATTCTTATCTTGGGCACGCAGTATATTAAATAACTAAAAAACACGAGTTATTAATAACACCCATCACTTTCAGTGTAAAAATTCATAACTAACACTAACAAAGCAAATTTTTCCCATGTGATAATGATAGTTATGTAGTAAACAATTAATTAAAAAAACGTAACAGCAAATCGACTTGAACGGTTATATAAAATTGAATCTTGTATTTAGGAAGAAATACAAAATTACAATATTCACAGTTACGTAACACTATTATGTTCGAGCTAATTACATTAATTTTATCGGCAGGCCTTTATTTTTTGCTTAACGAATTTAATGTTATTTACGGTAAAATTGTACAAACATATGGACAATAAAGTGCATATGTTACACATTAAACGTTATTAACTCAATAAAAATATTCACTCACTGCCTCACATTTGCCAACTTCCTTAATATTAAGAAATAAAAAAATTTAAATACCTTTATTATTTTGTTGCGAAGTTCCTGCTGCTACAATAATACCTGTAAAGAATAATAAGTGTCAAGTGCTAAATAAACAACAAGTTGTAACTAGAAGCGTCGAGACGCCGTTTGAAAATGAGGTCGAAGCGTTATATTAAATATTTAAGCGACGTCGCTTTTATTATTTAATTATAGTCTAGAAAAGGATCGTTATTTTTTCTAACCTTTGAAAGGTTTCGGTATTCGCAATATTGAAAATTAGGTTAATAAAGCAAAAGTACGTGCGAGATTGAGGACAGTTTACGAATTCATAGTGCATATAATTATACAGGGTGTCCGGAAAAATGTGGGAAATCTCCCGGATTTAGATATAAGACGAAAAAATAACATGACAAGTTCCTATAAATTTTTTTCCTCAAGACCCTCCCTACGCAGATGTGAGCCCCTAAAGGACGCCGCTGGAAATAAGTTTTTCTGGAATAACTTTTAAAGTACTTGACATAATTTAATAAAAAAATCAGTATGATGGCCACTAATAAGGGCCTCTTAAAATAGTATCCATGAAACATATTTAGCTTGTTTAGTTTACTAGGGATGGACTAAGTTGTACACCTTAACGCCTAAATTTTTAGCACCCTGTATGATATAGATCTAAAAAAAATATTTTTGGGTAGTTTGAACCTTTCTCTAAAAATAAGGTGTACTTGTTTAATATCGATAAAATTAACTATTTTCGAGAAAAAAAATAATAAACGAATTTATGTTTCATTTTCATTTAATTAAAAACAAGTGGGTTCAACATGGGCTCCGTGAAGTCTGATACACTCGTGAATACGACGAATTGAGTACTGCTGTACCCGCCACAATAACCCCACATTGTTCCTTACCACATCACAATGAAACGTGATTTTCTGTAGAAGCTCCTCCCTAGTATCAACCGGACTGGAATACACCAAGGTTTTGAGGTGTCCCCACAGGTAAAAATCCAAAGGCGTCAGGTCGGAGATCTAGGAGGCCACCTCTACCTATCCAACGATTTGGATAGACGTTATTTAAGTGTTCTCGCACAGCAACGCTAAAATGAGGTGCATAAAGTACATGTTTCGACGGGTTTCAAGAGGTAAATGCTCTATTAAATCTTGAAAAGCGTTCTGGAGGAACTCAAATAAAGTTGCCCATTCAATCGCGCCGGCAATACAAATGGTCCAATCAAAAAATTGCCAATGACTCCTGCCCAGATATTAATTGATTGAAACTGATGTTGATGATGGGAAACAATAGTTGCATGGGGATTTTCACCAGCCCATACGTGTGAGTTGTGTAAATTCGTGATACAATCGTTGGTAAAAGCTTCTTCATCTGTAAAAAGAATAGTGCTAATGAAGTTTTCATTATTTCATTGCTGATCCAATAGCCAGTTTGCGAACTGCATTCTACGAGGAAAATCTTCAGGGATCATTTCATGCACTTTTTGCAAATGATATGGGTATAACAGCTGTTCTTGAAGAACTTCATGAATGATGGTTTTCGGCTTATTAAATTGTGCGACTAATTTGCGAGTGCTCGTTGAAGGAGTGCCATCTACAGCATTCAAAATATTTTCCTCTAGTTCCACCGTACGCACTGTTCTTGTCAGACCAGCATCAGTACTTTTTTCTTAAACATTCCTACAGTTATAAAGAAAGTCGATATTATCACCTTAGTAACCGAAATCACTCACCATTCTCTCTTAGACGTTGATCAACTCGTTGAAATGTCTTCTGATTTGGAGTAATAAGATTAGGAAATCTCTCGTGATATAATCTTCTTGCTTCCAAAGCATTGCAAGAGGCAAGACCATAAATGAGATGCATATCTGCATATTCGATAAAAGTGAATTCCAAATTTCGAATAAGTTTACAATTCAAATCACCACGAAATCCAAAAATCAGTAAATTTAAAGTAAATTAATGTATCAGAGATGTGACAAATGTCAAGTTCTAAAATGCAGGTTATTTATTTATTTCGTATCACAGGAATGTTTGACATATGTTTTTTTGAGTGAAGATGGATAAAATGAACAAGAAATAAAATTATACCTCGTGGGTCAATAAACTCACTTAAGTTTGCAACATTTTTTAAATAATTAATAGGTTTAATTTGGTTTTCCTAATTTATTATTAAAAGAGTGATTTCTCGTAAAAATCCGAAACAACACTGGCTTAATTTTTTTTAATAATTTATAAATTGTGAAACATTAATTCGTTTATTATTTTTTTTTTTCTCGAAACGTGTTCATTTTATCGGTATTAAACAAGTATACCTTTTTTAGGTAAAGGTTCAAGCTACCCAAAAATATTTTTTTTAGATCTTTATCATACAGGGTGTTAACAATTTAGGCGTTAAGGGCCTAAATTAAAAAAAAAATTAAGCCAGTGTTTTTTCGAATAGTAAACTAAACTAGCTCAATATGTTTCAAGGGTACTATTTTAAGAGGACCTTACTAGTGGCCATCATACTAAATTTTCATTAAATTATGTCAAGTACCTTCAAAGTTATTCAAGAAAAACTTATTTCGAGTGGCGTCCTTTAGGGGCTCACATCTCCGTAGGGAGGATCTGGAGGAAAAAAATTTATAGGAACTTGTCATGTTATTTTTTCGTCTTCTATCTAAATCCGAGAGATTTACCACATTTTTCCGGACACCCTGTATACAAAGTTAAAGATCAAAATTAGTTCTTTTTGAACAGTACTTTTTAATTAAAATACTTATCTTTTGGGCATTAAATCGTATATTTTTTACTTCTCTTTTATATAGTTTTAAACGTTTCGATAAAGTTATCATCTTCAGTAAATGGTAATAGCTTTAAGAATTAAATTAAAATTTCTGAAAGCCTGCTATTAATATAACAGTTTGATAAACGTATAAAAGAACTATGGAATATAATTTTACTTAGTAAAGAATAGCAAGCAAGATTTATAATAAATTAAATATTATTAAACTGTCTTAAAGATGACAAATCAGAGTACCCTCTAACGAATATAAATTATTAAATATCTAGTAATTATTTACAAAAATAAAATTAGATTCCATTACATAGTTCGCTTTTAAATACATTTATCAAACTGTTGATTAAACGCTGGGTTTTCATATTTCATAAATTCATTTTGGCATCTCAATTAATTTCTAAATTTACTGAGAACAATAACTGCAATTGTTACCGAAACTTTGAAATTTATACCAGGTCTTCAACAAATCTGGAAATGGCTTAAAAATTTGAAAAATATTCCTTAGTACTTTTTCCCGAGGAATGGAATGGTAATACCAGATGTTGCTCCTTATGTACTTAAAAGACCCTGTAGGGTCCAATTTTTAAATTTCTAATAGAACCATATTTTTTTATTTCATATTTGGATTCAGCGAGAAATCCTACGTCAGAATATGTCTTTACTTTTATTAAGGGTCCTAAGGCCCTTTTGTGGGGTCCCTAAAAACTTCTCAAAGGGTCTTATATAGTAAAAGTCGAAATTTGAAGAATGTACCTCTATTTTATATTGAATATTTAATTCAGTAAGGAATTACACATGTCTTTCCTCTAGTAATTCCCTAGGGCCAAAAACAGGGCTACAAAATTGACTTTAGGCCCCTTAACGGCCTAAAATAGTAAATTTCGCAGTGTATCATCAATCAAAGAGCAAAATAAAATGTACACTTCACATTGAGAGATTTCTAATACAAAAGACTGTTTTAAAAAATTTTAGAGGCTCCTGAGCCTTATTAAAAACTAATATGTAAGTTTCTTTAATGAATTAAATATTGAAGGTAAAAATAAGAAACAAACTTCAAATTTTAGTCTTTGCTATACAGGACTCTCTTAAAGCATTTTAGGGGATCTACAAAAGACTCTAGGACTGTAATAAGGGCCCTATAAAAGGCTAAACTGTAGAATTTTTCATTTGATTAAATACTCAAAATAAAAACAAGGTATTAATTTTTAGGTTTTTAATATTCGGGACACTTTTATAACTATTTTGGACCCTACAAAGGGGTCTTAGAGCCCTTAAAAAAAGTAAAAACGTATTCTGATGTAGAAATTCCTACTCAATCCAAATATAAAATTGAAAAAATGGTTCTCGTTTGAAATATCAAAGTTGGATTCTCTGATCTTACCATTCGATTCCTCGTGAAAAATTACAAAAGGAACCTTTTTCAAATTTTCATTTTTCTGGCATGAAAAAAGTTATTAAGCCTTTCCTGAATTTCTGGACACCCGGATAAAAAATACACAATTTAATACATAAAAGGTAAGTATTTTAATTATTTGTGATAATCGTGAAAGTTTACATTTTCATAGTAACTTGAATGAATCTAAAAAATAAGAAAATGAAACCAGTTGCAAATCTCTTTCTCGATATTACACTAATTATAATGTGATTGCCGCATTGTCACTCTTACGTTTCGCTCGCGTGAAGTGGCGTTAATTTGCAGAACCGCAGGGTTCGGTAGTATTATTGCTATTTAAGAATTTAATAAATTTTTTTAGCATAAAACGACGTCTAAAAATTTATGGGGCTTGGCGTAATCTAACTTTAATTCACATTAGCGACTGAAATAAATTATATCATTATAGTATTGGTTATGTTTTAACAAAAGAATGAGACAATTAAGAAAATGATATTCATAACTTGCTTCACCTTTGTGTTCAAATTGAGTCACAACACACACACACACACACACACACACACACACACACACACACGCGCGCGCGCACATACACGCCCACACACACAAACACGCCCACATACACAAACACGCACGTACACGCACATGCACACACACAAGCACGCGCACACGTACAAACACGCGCACGCATGCAAGCGCGGGCGCGCACATGCGCGCGCACGCACACATACACAGACAGACAAACGAGCATAACACAAAAATACAAACACATACAAAAAACACACACTCACACTCAAACACACCAAAAAGAGCAGTACACAAACATACAAACACCAACACACAATTACGCAAATACAACCCCACAAATAGACAGAAGAGTTATCGTTTGCACTGGGCTAGTATTAATGTTGGTCAAAATCAGCCCTTTAATAGTAATAGGGTACTAGGAGCTCCTTAAAATAAAACCCCAAAAGTTCAAAGAAAGCATCAAGTGAGAGGAAAGCTGAAAGATAAATGTTGTTTGCCATTACACAAAGAAACAAATAAACAAAAGGCATAATTACGTACCTACGATATACGATATAATTCATTTAGACGGGCCTGTTGCCAATAGTAAAATATACTAGATTATGAAGAATACACAAACACACAAACCCACAAGCACATAAAGACGCATAGACACAAAGACATAAACCCACAAACACCAAAACAAAAGCACACAAACAACACAAACACACAAACGTGTGCTAACACACATACACATAAAAATCCACACAAACATTCAAAGACATCAACAAACAAACACAAACCCGCAAACACACCAACAGAAGATTAATTGCACTGGACTAGTACAAATGTTGGTCAAGATCATCCTTTTAGTAATAATCGGGCACTATGAACTCCTTAAAGTAAAGCTAAGGTCGCAGTTCCTCGCTATAGTGATCGTAAAGTGAATGTTACTAGTATTAAGTAGGTAGAGTTTATGCCAAGTAGAAATCATGCATTTTCGGCCAGTTCCTAAAGAGCTTTATTATCTCAATACTATTTCAGCAACATTATTCGATATTGATTAATAAAGTGAACCGTAAAACTACCTGCGAGACTCTTTGTATATTAACGGTTAAATAAATCAAAAACGTACAAAGAGGTAGTAACTTATTTAGTTACGTGCAGAAACGGGAAGCGGAGAGAAAAAAAGGAAGAGGGAGAGAAGGGTCGCTACTCACCTGCTGATGGAAGGAATTGTCGATTAATCGGTTTGGGTCGGGGTCAAGAAAATTCCGGTAAAGATAAGGGCACCAAGAGCCGCTTCCCCAAAAGACAAAATCACCACTATCCCAGCTTCTGAATGACGATATCTAAAAGAAGCGAGTAGGAGAAACCAACACAAGATTATTAAATTATTTAGTTTAACGTTGAAAGTAACGAAGAAATTATTTTTATAGTAATTTGAAATGTAAATAAAATATGAACCTGATTAATTGTGAAAGGCCTTCCTAAAATAATGCAGATTTTCTAATGCATAAAAGTCAATTTGCAAAATGATAATTATTTTGGGAATACTTGTTATGTCCTAACAAAATTTAATTTAACGTAAAGAGAACGTCAAAGAGAAAGGCAAAAAAAAGATAAAATTTAATCGATTACACCAATATTCAAATTCAACATTTAAACGTCTGGAACGTAACATCCGTGTGCAGGTTTGTTTGAGCGTTAATACGTCACAAACGTTAAAAGATAAAAATAATGGCCGACAGCTGATCACAAAGCAGTAGTTAAAAGAACAATCTACACAAAAATTAAATATCTAATGTCTTTGTACCTGTACCGCTAGAAAGCATTGCAGTAGTTATGAATACGAATTTAAAAAAATTTAAATAAATTTAATAATGTTAATTTTAATGTGAAGAGTAATAGCTAAATACACACTCAGGACAAGAATCATTCTCAGAACGATCAGATTTTAAACCTTTGACATGATAAACTAAAAATTTACCCGAACAATCTTTTAATTCGTACGTCTGGAGGAAGACACTTGTGTTAATAAGAAAAGATCCAACAAATTTGGGAGCAAGTTTAGTATTAAAGTCACGACAAGTATCAGAAAGTGCTACGTTACGTTTCCACGCACGAATTTGACTGATCGTCAAAGATTGTAACGAGTTGTTCGCATTGACACCCAGTAGCTAGTCGTTTATTAATATTCAGAGAAATTAACTCAAATTAACGAGTAGGTTTAGTAACTAGAGGCAATGTATAATCTAGACCAGAAAGAGTAATATCAGGACCTAAAAGATCATTGAAATAACGTGAATTAACGAGAAAATTCAAGTACTTTATGTCCAGCAGACCAATTTTTGCGAAATTGATACGTCACAAGCGATAATTTTGACTAATTTAAAGAAGTATTATCAGTAGTAACATCACAAGAGTGAGAATAAATTGAAAATAATTTGCCAGATTTTCGAAAATCTGTTGTCAGGCAATAGACACGAGAGCCCATAGGACTCGAGAGGCAATTGCCGAAAGACAACATGGACAATTATTTTCTAATTTATCGAACTCTCGTGAGGATTATTTTTGACGTTACAATAAGAAACACGTTTTCAATATTATATTTTAATTTTAACAAATTAAAGTTTCTGAACTTTCAAATTGATGACAGAAGTCAATTAAAAAAATACGTTGTGATTCAATAAAAACAAATATTTAAAATTATTCTCGCGGTAATAATGTAGGTAGATTATTCCCACTATAATAATGTTTTGATTGACTAAAACGTACGCGCATGACTTAAATTGAAAGTTTCTATTGGTTCTTAGAAACATCAAAAAATAATCGTTTTAAGAACTCGATTGATCCGTTGAGCAGGATTTACTTGTGGACGGTATTTAGCATTGAAGATAATACTAGTGCGATATTCGTCACACAGTTCAGTGAATTCCTTGCTACAAAATTGTACGCCATTATCTAGAAGGATTTGGTAATTTATTTAACCAGAACAGGGTGGATGGTAAAGGGCAGTGAAATGAGAAACTTTAATGTATCACCGATATGTTTTTATTGTTCACATGACACGAACACAGTCGTAGATAAAGATCGGCTAATATAACCAAAAACTTAGAGGTATCCGTTTAAACTACAAAAAGAATAAGAAAAATCAGTACAAGGCAAGATAGATGAAAAGATTAAGTGATATTTCAAATGCTCAGGTGACCAAAGGGTTTCTTCTTGGTAAGTTAATTAAGCAGAAAGATAAACGAGGAAAAATTTAGGATAAAACTTACGGTATCAATACAGTATACCGACACGGCGAATGTGACAACATCGATGGGAGTAGGGACAGAAGCAATATCAAAGACTTAAAGTTAAGGCCTACAGAAATGATTCTTGCCTCATATAAAGTAAGACCAGAAGAAGATAACGATTAACAATATTTACTAAAACCTCTAGATATTGATCAAAAATAGGCATGGAAATCATATCATCCAGATATACAAAATAATACGGTTCCAAATCAGATCAATTTAGCGTTGAAATGTTGCAGGCACATTATGCAACCCGAAAGACAGACGTATGAAGAGAGATAAGGTGAATTACGAAAATTTGACGATTAATATACAATCTCGCGCGTAGTTCTACGGTTTACTATAACTAAAACCGAACCCGCGCCATTTATTTTCAATAAATCCTGAACAGTAGTCTACCATGCTAAAGCAATCAGGAACACTTAGGAGGATGGGTAGTGGGATATTGAATTACCAAGTGATGCCAATGAAAGACCACCTTATATTTTTCGTATCATAAATGAGAGAAAAAAGAAGAAAGGGAGATCACTCCAGAGTTTAGAAACCCTGTAGAAGAATGTGGATTGTGTCAGTTTTGAACGACAATAGGAGATCTGTACTGCATATTGATGATGTGAATTAGCGAACCGAGTATTCCTTGCAAAGGTGGACCGAAATGGTATCAAAGAATGTAATTCAGTAGCGCAATAGCCATTGTAATACCGATAATACAAAGAAATAACTCAAACAATTCTTCTATGCTCAAGCATATATCGAGAGCGTATTGGGGAGCACCAACCCAGAGGTGAGAATTATATTCTAGAAGAGGTCGAATTTGGGTCTTATACAGCAGAAAGAGGTGTCGGGAGATAAAGTACTGGTTAGATTTGTACAAAAAGCCTATTTTAAGAGCAGCTGCTTTAGTAGCTGACAGAAGATGGTCAACTCATGACAGATTTGAAGTTACAATCATTCCCATTAACATTAAATTTAACTAGATTATTACCTCCCCATTGAAAGGTACGTTGAATATCTTTCTTGATATCAACTGCCATTTCAGCTCTACAGTCTTGGTTTGAAATAGGTGGATTACCGTTATGAGTAGATTGAGATGAAGTTTTGAAAAGAAGCGATCAACTACAAGTATTCGTCTTTGGTCAAGGAGACAAGAAACCGAATTTCTGCGCGTATCGTTTAACCCAAACAAGGTGAGTTAGGCAAGTAAACACTTACGCCAGACCTGGTCAAATGCTTTTGAGATATCAAAACCGACTAAAACCGTTTCTCCACAGGTGTTTTAACGATAGGGACCGGGCTTCCCCCTGGCCACGCTTAGGCTTCCCCGTGCGTCATCCCTTTACCACATAAAATTTCCAAACAACCTTGGGATTTTTATAGAGGTTACCTTCCTCGCAGTCTAAGCGATTAAGCAAAGGCCACCGACCGCTACGTGGACGACGTTCCCTAGCCACGCCCTGTTAGAGTTGCTGAAATACAGTTCGCTCTGTCGTCCCCAGCTAGGACATCCCGGGTTTGCCCCACCGTGTACGCTTTTGGTGGTGCACGTTTTGAGACAACTTTAATAGTATTAAGGTTTTAGATCTCGGAAACCTTATGATTTCTATTGCGCATAAAACCTACCCACGTTGTATTAGGTGTGTAGCTGCAACTCCTACTGCTGTTGAGTAATGTGGAGACAGATTCGAACTCACCTGCCTTAATTTTTTCCGATTCAGACGAATCATGTGATTGTCCTGCCACTTTTACTTGACTTCTTTATGCATCTCCTTCATCTTCTAGTTTCTGATCGTTTTTCAAACTTGGATTATCGTTTTCTGGAGACAGTACTCCTTCAATAGATTTAAAATTTTAGAATTTTATTTATAGATTTGAACTTAAGTTAACTACATTAATTATACAATTTTGTACTAGTCACAATTAATTAAGTATAAAAAGAGTTCATTTTAAATATAATGGTGTAACTTCACTAGAGTATTACAAACGATTTGTCCATAATTAAACAATACATATTACAATCAGAAAAAAATCAATTATCTAATTCTATTTATGAAATTTTGTTTAATTAAAACATTCTGCTAAATTGACACATTTCACATGAAGATTCCAAAAATAGTCAATAATTATAGCACGATACCAAGAATCACGATTAACAAAAATAATACAAAAGACAATAGTTTACGTGGTAACGAGTGATAAAAATTCAAGCTTTTACACGAACAACTCTCCCTATTAGTATTATACACAAAGAGCACTCAATATCATTACTTAATTTGTTTCGTTTGTTAATTTTTTTCGTATCTATTTAAAGGTATCGTATATAATTTACAACAACAGGAAGACACGACACCATCACGTATCGTCCATGATTTAGTTGTTGGAAAACGGGCCTGGGGGGAAGTGTCACGCTACTCAGAACTGAAATGGGTTAAGTGATGTTTATATTCATTAAAATATTTTTTACGGTAAATTATATAATTATATATGACCAGGAAATGGTTCATAGGATGCATAATTGTCACTAATTTTGTCTTTCTCGAAGGATGTAATTGTTAAATTTGCCGTATCAAAATTTTATTAGTAAAGCCATCTAGTAATAGTAGGAGAATAAATTGCGATATAAAATCTGACCGACAAATCCATCACCATTTGAATTGTATTATAATACACACAATGTACAAAATTAATAAACTAAATTATGAACAATCAGTGCGATGCTGTAAAGACATTACATATTTCTTAAATCATTTATTTGCGCAGCACATAGCCTAGACATACCACAAGTTATCGGTTATAGGCTTTTTGATATCAGTGACGATATAACTTAGCAATTCAAATTATTACTGTTCTAGTTCTGACTAATCACAGCCTACATTTTAAAGTGTTAAAATGTCGAACAATTAAAAATCAATATCATAATGTTCCATTAATATTTGTTGAACAAAATCTAAGAAATTCAAAAAGTTGCGGAGATAATTTTTCTTACTTAACCCTAGGATGCAGAATATATTCGATATACGACTTTACACAACATACGCCTGGGAGACCCGTTCCTTTTGTAGATGTAAATATAAACAATATTCGAATTATATTGCAGTAAATTGTACATAATAGTTATAATAAAGTTATTTATTGAAGTATATGTTTACAAAAATAATAAATAATTTTACGGTCAATACTGGTTGGACATAATGAACATCTTTTTCTCTTGAACTCAGTTACTTGTTGAACTTGCGACGGGCCAGGAATGTCAATAAAATGCTTTATTGCTTCTAAAACACTTTTTCGTAGTTTGGGATTTGTAGACCTCCTCTGCATATGTGGCAACACCAGGTCCTTGGCCAAATCTTTCAGAAATAATCTTTGATTGTAGTTGGGATGTTCTTTGGAAAAAAACTATATATGCGTTGAGAGCTGATACATCGACGATGTTGAAATAAAATGCTAATGCCAACGTTCAGTTTGTCTCTCGCAAGTATACAGGGTGTGGCGCGAAGAGTTTTGATTAAAAGTAATGGCGGATACAGTTATGTTAAAAATCTGAAATTACGAAGCTGTAGGTTTTGGATGACGCTAAGTTCAAATATAATATTGTCCTGAATGTGGCACTTCCGGTTATACTGGAAGTAGACGTCAACTTTGTTATTTTAAATGGAACCTAATATTTTTTAATTTATTTTCGAATTCTACATGAAATTCTAGATAAAATTTGTGCACAATGCCCTATACCAAAAATGAAGTATTTTCGAGATATTTCGATTTTTTTTAAATTTTGAAAAAATCCTAGTCCACATTAAATAACGATATCTCCATTAATAACGAAGCTAGTGACGTGAAATTGTAACCAATAAACAACAAGCGCTTGCCCATTAACTCCATATATCCATCTCATTGATATTTCATACAGGGTGTTTTAAACTTAGCCGCCAACATGCACAATTTAAATCATTTATAAGTTGCTTACTTTAAATAGAACACCCTGTATTTTATTACATTTTCCGCTGTATTTTTTTAAGCCAATTCGTTTGGCATCTGTATTCGCTACACCTAAATCCAACCACTTTTGAGATATTTCATTATCTTAGATAAAACAAACTCCAAATACCCTGTATGTTGTTACCATCTGATCCATGCTATCTACTGCACCTTTCGTTTGATTATAATATAAAAGTATCTCTGGTTTCTTCTTGCAACTGTCGCTGACAGAGGTATCGTGATGCACGCTACTTGGTAAAAGTACGCATTTAAGTTTCTTAGGCACGTAACTTACCGTAGTAACATTGTTTCTAAAACAAAACTTCGAAGAACATACTGGACGATCTCTAGACGATTTTAGTTCTTTTGGAATGTCTCATTTGTTTTGCCTTAGTGTACCAACAACTATAATGTCCTTATACAGCAGATACATAGCTAGTGGAACGCTTGTAAAGAAATTCTCTATCGTAATGTTTAACCCGGAATTATGAACACTACTCACTAATGTTTGAACAACTTCAAGTCCTAAATTCTTATGCGATGGTTCACCAGGTTGTCGTCCCACATAAATCATGTCATCGACAGCATATAAACAAAATACCTTGAAGCCGTATTTGGTAGGTTTGCTGGGCATATATTGCACAAATTTGCATCGACCTCGATGACCAACAAACTGGTCATCGGTTGTCACGTTTTGATAAAGAATAATACACGCCTGACCCTGTTCAATGAAAAGATGCCAGATATAAGATATCATCGCCAATTTGTCAGTTTCTAGATGTATCTTGCGAGTTCTCTTATAATCAAACCATATATATCTCCTTATCTCTTCGAATCTAGAAACTGCCATAGTTGCTCGATATACGGATTGCAATTCTTGGAAAATAGTTCCACAGCTAACGCAACTTCGTTCTACTCCTGCTTGAATAAGTAAGCCGAGAAAAGCACGAAGTTCTTGTAAATCAACATTTCTCCAATCCTTTGAATTGTTACGATACACTCGTTTCCCTTCTAAATTCGTACAATTTACTATTTCTTGTAAAATTTGATCATTCATAAACAGCTGAAACGCTTCTTTTGGTGTATAACACGTGCTTTCTTACCAAGTTCGACAGATAATATTGTGTTTCTATATTTTGCTTGCTGCTGGCTGAACTATATTCCATTCTAAACTACTCGGAGCAATATAACAATTAGATGATCGAGAAACTGCCGGATTGTCAGCTGTGGATGTGCTAAGACGATCGTTCAATTCATCACCATCAGAATCATCACTAGCGCTTGAATAATTATCAACATCTTCTCTAAAATCTTCGTCAACGTTTATATTATTTTCTGATTCAACTTCGCTTTCACCGGATGGTTCCTAAAGCAGTTTCTTCAAATATATCATCACCAACTCTAACATTATGTTTTTGTCTACGTGACGCCATTCTAGAGCAACTAAATGCATCTGTTGGGAATTCTAATTATGCAAGCCGCAACCTGCAGGTTTATGCAAAGCCACCAACACGTATACAAGTTCAGACATATCGGGAGAAACTATTTTTACGGCAAACAAGCACATACCTGTTTAAAAACAGAATGGCCCTCAGGGACCCGTGTTGTGTAAAGGCGGGGTAACAGTAAAAAAATTTTTTTGAAATATCTGTGTCACTTTTAAGTCTTAGTATAAAAATGTATTAATATATAAACCTACAAGGCATTCCTAAAAGTACAATTCCTTAAGTAAATGAATTTCAGAGTTATAAGACAACAACGACATCAACGAGCCTGCCAGGCCCATGTTGTGCATCCTAGGGTTAAATGAAATTAATTTATTTCCCTTTTATAATGAAATACTTACCTAATTATATTTCTATATTTTCAACTCAACACTGTAAAAAAGGATCGAATTGAAGTGTAATGAATTTATATACAGGTCACATACAAATTCTAAGTAAATTTTTACTAATTACAATTTTATTCGGTGTGGCTGCTTCTTTATTTTCAACCAGATTCCATCATTTTTTTCATTTGTCGAATTGCGCATAAAACAAATTTAAACTGATTAGTATTCGCTTATTATTCTTTCCACAATTTAGGTCTCGTGCCGGATGCGACCCGCGCCACAAGCGACCCACCAATTTGACTTCGTGCCACTTGCGACCCAAGTACTGAGGTATCAGTGGAATATGGTAAAATTAATTTAATTTTACCATTAAATTTTATTTTTAAATTTATTTAATTTTACTATGGAATGTTGACTAACGCGTCTCTGCTAAAAGGCGGGAATTCCACTTTCACTTTCACCCCTACAACACTAATGTTGTTGACCTGTTATGGAATCTTGACTAACGCGTTTGCATTGTTTGACAGACAACCCTCATCTATCTTGTGACTTGCAGCCACTCAACATTGTGTTAAGTTTGCTTTACAAGTGTTTTGTACGATGGAAGAATCCTATGTTATTACAACTAAAAAAGGAACGCCTTCTTTAGTGTTTGGAGCGTATTCATACCGAGTTCATAAGGCTACCCAGGAAAACATATCGTGGCTGTGTATAAAAGAGAAAAAAAACAAGTGTCGCGGAAGAGTCAAGACAACACTGCAGCATGAAATAGTACCGGGCACTACTACGGAGCATTCCTGTGTACCAAATCAAGAGGAGTTGGACGTCAACAGAGCAATGCATAACTGTAGGAAAAGAGCGAGAGAGGAAGTGTCAGTGCTGGTAAACGTGATATATAAAGAAGAATTTTCACGACTCTATTCCCAAGGATTTCAACTGAAGTGCCGAAATATGACTCCGTGAAAAGTGTTTTATGTCGAGACAGAAGGGGAGCAATCGGGACTGATCAAAATCCTAAATCAAGTAATGCAATTGTGCTTCCTGATGATCTATTAACGTTGCCAGATGGAAGAAGTTTTTTATTGGCTGATAAAACCATAAGGGACAAGAGAATGACAATTTTCGGAGGAGAAGATACTTTGCAACTGTTAGAAAAGCAGGACGCGACTTATTTTTTCTACGGTACATTTAAAAGTTGTCCCAAGCAGTTTAGTCAACTTTATTCCATTCATGTCGACATTGGAAGGTCTGACACAGAAACAAACGTTTGCCCTGTTGTGTAAGCTCTCCTGCCTGACAAAACTGAAGACACGTACTTCCACATGCTTATGGCTATAAAAGAATCTTTTCCTTCACGGAAGCCTTCCACAGTCAAACTTGATTTTGAAGTAGCTATGATTTCTGCAATTCAACGTGTCCTACCACACACACAAATCTCAGGATGTTCATTTCATTTCAGCCAAAGTATATAGCGGAAAATCCAAACAATAGGCCTTACTCGGAATATAAAGAAAATCAAGAAGTTGCAAAGACAGCCAGAAGATGTGCTGCGTGGGCGCATATTCCACCTCAACATATTGATGATGCCTGGCTCACTATTATGGAGGATGCTCCAGAAGACAATGTCAAACTAACAGAATTTTTGGACTACTTCGTGGAGCAGTGGCTAGAAAACCGTACCATTACACGGAGTATTTGGAACGTTCATCAGCAGCGACATCGCACAAACAATGCAGTAGAGGGGCGGAACTCAAAGTTAAATGCCTTAGTCGGAAGAAAGACACCCCACATTTTTTTTCTGATAGAGAAACTGCAAAACATCACTATGGAGGTCTCGTTCATTTTGAAATCAAAGGAACTAAGAGAAAGTGGAACAAAAAGGAGAAAGGTCTTTAAAAAGCTCGACCAGAGAATAAAAAATATTCTTGATGAGTTCAAAAAGGAGGGAGATTTGAAGAAATGTTTGAGCGCATTAAGCTATGTAAATAAGTTGGAATAAACACACAAGTCACGACCAGGCTACAAACCGATTATATGTATATATATATATATATATATATATATATATATATATATATATATATATAGAGAGAGCTATTTTAGTAATGCCGAAGCTTTACAGCTGATTCTCTTTAAGTAAAAATAATAAAAAACATACAAAAAGTATAAAAAAATTAAAAATATGGTTGTTAAAGTCCAACCCCAAACCTCCTAGTGGTAGCAGCTGGAAACTAGAAAGATATGCTAATATATATATATATATATATATATATATATATATATATATATATATATACTAGGCTAATATGGGGCTCTGAGACGTACATATTTCTTAAACATGCATATTTATGAACTAGTGTAAATTAACTTGGGGTAAAATTTTCTCTCGAACAATGGGTCGCATGCGGCACTGAAAGCTGCTAGTCGCTACAGCCACGATTTTGCTGGGTCGCATCCGGCATGGTCGCACCCGGCACGTAATCACAGTTTAAATTAGATTTTGCCTAGCTTTAATAATTATTCTAATTACTACAAATTAATAAAAATTTCAAGAATTAGTATAAATTTGTGATTAACCTTAGTCTAATTACACTGAATAAATTTGCGTAAATTTCATTTATTATTTTCTAATTTACTTACAAAACTATTTGGTTCAGTCATCACAAAGAAACTGAAATTCAATTTAACTAAATAATGTAGCCAATTTTGTTTTCTTGAATTAAAAACATTATTGATTACTTTATCAAATAAAAATGTAAATTTATTGATAATTAAAAATTTTGAAATTAAAAAAATTTGCCTAATTGAATTAGGTGCATCAAGAAAAATTGATAATAATTAGTAAAACTTAAAATTTCAAATCTACAAATTCGTTCTTAGAAGAATCAACGTTTGTCAAAAATAAATTTTATTGATGTTAAAAGAAAAACTGGTATAATCGTCTTATACCACTTTCTCCCAAATTCATTTTCCAATTATACTAGTTCCCCAGATACTCATTGTATACGTCTCTCTCTTATGAAAGATTATACAGTTTCTAATTATACAAGTTTCGACAGATATAACATTTCCGTTTTGGAAAAGTCGTCGGTTTTCCTCTATACCAGTTTGTCTTTCTACTACATTCGCTTTATACCATTCTCGACCTACCCCAATTTCCCTCTAAGCCCTTTACTCCCGATATCAGAGACCACCAGAGCATTCAATCACAAGCAATGCAATCTGCCTGTGTTTCTGGACATTAAGCAAGCGTTCGACAGGGTCTGGCACGCCGGTCTCCTGCACAAGCTCCGTAACCTCAACATTCCCGACCTCTCCTCCAAACTCCTACTCTCGTACCTGATCAATCGGTCAGTTCCGGTCAAAGTAGGGAAAACCCTTCGGAACTTACTCCTTAAATTTGGGCGTAACCTAATTTGAGAATTCCGTTCATTCGACCATAAAATAAACAATTCATTGTCCAACTAATTCCTAATTAACCTGATAGACAAGAATTCAAAATTAGCTCAAAGAATAAATTTTCCATCTTATACCAAATTAAGAATAACATTACACATATCCAACAAATGTAAAATTATCAAACCTTAAAATTAATTTTAACTAAACTTCAATTGGTACCTCTCATTTAAAAAATAAACTATTAATTGAAAAACTAGAAAAACTGTTAGATACGTTTACTTAGAATAAGATCATGTCCACCTTATACAAACATCTTTCAACAATCTAACGTAAAATACATACAATACTGTTAAATGAAGATTTACACCAATACAGCAATTAAACAACTTACACCTTTTAAATAAGACCTACCTTGAAACGGAATTTTATAAACAATACAAATGATTATCAAGGATACTCTCAATCTTACAACAAAAACGAATAGACTATACACATTATACAAATCATAACTTCAAAAAACTTTATAAATATTAAAATCAGAAGCAATATAACCTAAAAAAAAATTATATCATACTCATTATAAAAACAAATAGTTTTAAAATAAATTATTGAATAAATACTATAATATAAAAATTACAATATAACGCAAATCCTTACAAAGTCTTACGACTTATAAATAGAGAATTTTAGGTGAAACAAAGAAAATTAAATGCCATCATACCCATTTTAAACTAGCTATAAAAAAAAGTAAAAATAAATAATAATATCATATAGCATTAATATTTAACAAAAAATATCTAAACATTAATAAATTTAGAAATTTTGCATAAAAGTAGTATAATATATTCTCATTTCACCGCATTAACTTTCATTTATTGGTATATTACCTAGTATAAGTTATTGGTTAATATCAGGAGAACATGATATAAAGGGACATGGTATAAATAAAAAGTGCTACAAAGGGAAAGTAGTAAAGAGCCAAAGTTGTATAGAAAATATAGTATCAAATATACTATTTTTCCAAAACAGCAACTCAGAACTATAATATTTGAGGAAACGTATAATTAGAAACTGGTCTCGAGAGAAACTGTTATAAAAAGAGACTGGTATAGAAGGACAGCGATATAATTCAAGTTATACCACTTTTCCAAGGAAGAGAGTCAGAAATTGATTAACTGGTATAATAGGAAATTGGTCTAGAGAGAAAGTGACATATGTTTTATACTGGTTTCTCTCTATACCACTTTGTCTTCCTACTACTTTCCCTTTACACCACTTTCCATCTGCCCCAGTTACCAAATAATTTATTCCAGATATTAGAAATTCTAGATTTTGCCAGTAAAACTAGTATATTCTTATCTCATTCCACCACATTAACTTCCATTTATTGGTATAGTATCTAATATAGGCTATAAGGTAATATAAAAAAACATGATATAGAGGGAAACTGGTATAAATGGAAAGTAGTGGTATAGAGGGATACTAGTTTAAAATATACCACTTTTCCAAAAGAGAAAGTCAAAAATGTAATATTTGAGGAACCTTGTATAACTGGAAACTGGTCTAAAGTGAAACTGGTACAAAAGGAGACGGACATAGAATGATAGTAATATAATTCAAATTATACTACTTTCCCAATAAAAATATTCAAAAATTGAGTAACTGGTATCATTGGAAACTGAGTGGTATATGTTTTATACTAGTTCCCCCTATACCAATTTGTCTTTCTACCACTATATTGTAAATTTCAGACTTTGCGAGTCAAAGTAGTATAATATATTTTATCTCATTTCACCACACGCCACACTTTCATTTATTGGTATATTCCTTAGTATAGGTTATGCGTTAATATCAAGAGAAAATGATACAGTGGGAAACTAGTACAAAGAAAAAGTGGTGTATAGGGAAAGTAGTAAAGAGTAAAAGTGGTATAGAGGGAAACCAATATAATATATACCACTTTTCTAAAAGAAAAACTCAGAAATGTAATATTTAAGGAAACTCGCATAATTGGAAACTGGTCTAAAAGGAGACTGGTATGAAAGGACAGTGATATAATTGGAATTACACCACTTTCCCAAGGAAACGGGTCTAAAGAGAAAGTGATATATTTTTGATAATAGTTTCCCTCTATACCACTCTATATTGTCTTACTACTACACTCATTTTATACCACTTCCATCTACCCCACTTTTCCTCTATACCATTTACTATTTAATATTATAAATTATAGATAATTCAATTTTAGAGAAGTTCGCGTAATGAAAATTTTTCATAGGGTTATAAATTAGTTTTAAAAAAGGTGTTCGAAGAGGTCCTAAGGCACCTGAATTTTTTGCAAAATAATAAGTTTAGAGCAAAAGGTGTAGGCCCTTTGTCAATAAATAATTCAATTTTAGAAAAGTTGCCTTAAGTAACGTTTTTGATAAGGTAACCGATATGCCCTAAAAGGTACCTTTTGAAAATATATCGGAAACTATCAGCCTTCGAGCAAAATGTGTAGAGACCTTTTTAGAAGTTATTTTAGATAAGTTTTTTTACAATACTTTTTCGTTGAGAGGAAAAATTAAGTTAACTAATCTAATGTGGGTCAGTAACCATAAATTTCATATTCAACAGATGCAGTACAAACGCCATTTATTAACAAGTGAATCTACACCAGTCAAGTTGTTCTTCCTAATCTTTAATTATTCTAAGATGATGTAAGGGTCGCTGTAAAATTGTGTTTAATATAAAAACCAGTTCAACTACTTAAAACTTTGTCGCCTAAAGTTACGTTTAGTTACTATTTTGCAGACAAAATTATTTATAAATAAATATTATCGATGATTGATCCCAATGACCTTAATACTGAAGTTTAATACTTGTCATTTTTTAACGAAATCAATGATCGCCAACGCTTTAGCATTGTCCATAGAGGCAGTGCTCTTTGTCGTTTCTGCAACTTTGTGACTAAATAATTATTTTGGATATCCTGAACATGAGTACAAAATGTCGACTATGATCACATTACATACAGAATCTTCACATATTCAATACTCATAAAGACTAAGTTTGCGTCGAGTGAGGCTTGTATCTCAATGGCTCAGTTGGTAGAACAGTACTCTAGTAACGTATAGGTCTTGGACTCAAATCCCACTCGAGGTTATCTTCTTTATGTATTTAAAAAATTTTAGCCCAAAATGACAAATGGCCTAAAACCATAAAATTTCGTTCTTGCACATCCAGGCAATGGTCATGACATATAAATCCAAGTTTTTGGGAATCGGTGCTCCGATGATGGAATGAATGAGGGTGTTCAATTGGGATTATAACAAAACATTAAAAAAAACTGCTTAAAGAGATGACACAAAGGCCACATATGTTCTTTGAACCGGATGGCAAATTAAAAATCGCCGAGGTTTCGGAAAATGGATTGCAGGTGAAAAGTCGGCCTTCCCTCAGCCAGTGGAGATGCGATTCCACTGAGAATACCTATGTGAGAAAAGTGTATCATTACGGTAATCTATTTCACAGCTGACTCGCGTCAAGTAACATTCGGTGCGTTTGTTTCGCGCCTAATTAAAGCGTTGAGGCGATCGTATTTTGTCTTGCGAGCCGGATCCGTGAATCCCAAGAACTGATGATGGATTCGCCATTTCTCTTTGATCTAGTTCACTATTTGTCGTAGTAGCGGTTTGTGGGACATATTCTTGATAGTTTTCTCGAGATCTTTCGTGCTTAGAAGGTCGCGTGTGGGAATTGGTTGATGATAAGACAATTCGGCAATTGAAGTCTTTTATTAAGGTATGGATCGGAGGTGGTCAAGATGAAGTGGTTAAAGTTGTAATAGTGAGCAGTGGATGTGATCAATCGGGTTTTTGAAAAAAATTTTACGTTTTATAACAAAACTATATTTAGTTTAAAATTAATTTTTGTTTTTCTCTAATTCAAAAGTTATATTACATTAAAAAAAAATTTTTGAACCCAGTACCGGAAACACGCCGAAAGTTCCCAAACAAACCAGAGCGCGTGTGATGTCACAATGTTTATTTTTACTCATCGTAGCATACGGCTGATATAGTGTTTTGACTTTTAATCGATTAAATCTTGTTATTATAGTCAATTTATTGATAAATATATCAAAAATGTTAAACATTAAAGATTATTGTGCTTTTATTATAATATAGTAATTAATAATTGTTTATGTAAACGTATAAACAGAATTCGATAATAAACTAAACTCAATAACTTTTAAAAATGATAGCATCAAAACAATTTCTATGAATAATTTAAAATGATTAAATATTGAATAGTCTCGGTTTAATTTAGTATTTTATATTTTAATTACGAGCTAGGTTATGTACTAGACGAAAGTGAAATTTTAAAAGTATATATAATGGTGGTTCTTCCGTTGTTATAATGTCATTTCAATAATACTCATGATTTGATGTTTTTTTAGCTGAAAGAAGACGTGGAGAATTATATTTACTATACTACAATGGGAAGTAGAGCAAAAATTAAAGTTGATGTAATGCCGCACAAGTTTAATTGTCAACCTAACCGTAAACTTTATCACACATGGCTAAAAAAGCTATTATAAATAATTTTTTTGCACTAAATTTCGGATATTTTTATTCAATTTACATGTAGAGGCCGTTGAGAATTAATTTAACATTATGACGTCACAAACATGCCGACCAATCGTGGCGCGTTTGTAGTCGCGTGAAATTTTGTCAATTTTAAATTGCTTACAATACGTCAAAAAAAAAATGTTTTTTAAGTTTTTTACGTCGACTATTAATATAATTTATAGTAAAGTTTCAAAAAATACATAAAAAACAATGGACAGTGCACCAGTAATTGACACTTTTAAATTTAACCACAAATATCTAGCATAGGTAAAAATGGCGGAACTTCGGAACGCCGCCTGAATTTTCATTGTTTCTTAGTGAATTTGTTAAGGTAAGTAACTTACAAAAATATTTTTGCTTAGTTCAGGAACGTAAACATAGTAATGCATTTGTTTTTAAAGTAACTTTGAGGTATTAAATTATGATATTACACGAAAATATAGTTGCATTTATAATTCTAACCTTACTTATTAGGGGTGTCGATTACCGGAGCCCCATTAAGCCATATCACCAATAATCGACAATGTCGATTACTGGAGATGTGGCTGTTATGCCGCTTCGGTAATCGACACCTATCGATTACTGAAGCCGTATTAAAACCAGTATCGACAACTTGGCATCAAAAATGCTTTTTCAAATGTAGGTGTTTTTTTTTTCAGATACGGAAATATGCCGCCGAAATTTGCATACACTCAGCAACAGATGGACTCTGCTCTTGAGGCAGTAATGCAAGGAATGCTGTTGCCGCTGCCGCTAAGACTTTTGGAGTGCCTAAGACCACCCTTCTGGACAAAAAGCTGGAAGAACGCCGAAAAGTCACAAAATGGACCCCCCATCAACTATTTGTGATTTTAAAGAAGAAATTTTGGTTAATTGGATCCTTTTATTATCAAGAAAACATCATCCGGTGACAAAAGACCATGTTTTAGACAGCGTGTAATTGATAATAAAAGAAGACGAAAGACAGACACCCTGCACCAACGGCAGACCTGGCAATAAATGGTTTGCCTCATTTCTTAAGCGGCATCCACAGCAAGAGAAAACGTAACAGAGGAACAGCTTCGACGGTGGTTTGAAAAGGTTCAGGAGTATTTACTTGCCGAAAATCTTTTAGCCGTCACTAAAGATCCTAGGCGCGGATGAAAGTGCGTTTTTTCTCCAGCCAAAAGGGGAAAAAGTCCTTGCTAAGGAGGGAGAGAAATCTGTATATATTACAGGAACAAATGATGAAAAAGAAAACCTCGCGATTCTTCTGATCGCAAACGGCCATGGAGAGTTTGCACCTCCAATGATAATTTTTAAATATGAATGAATCCCTAGCCATATAGCGTAAGCCGTAAATAAGGATTCGGGTCTTGGTCGTTCCGAGAACGGATGGATGTGTGGAGCTACTTTCTACGAATACATCACACATGTATTTGTTCCTTGGCTGGATACTAACAATATTACGAGACCTATAATACTGTTTATTGACGGACATGTCTCCCGTTTAACGTATAACTTATCCCAATATTGCAAAGAAAATCAAATAGAGATCATTGCCTTATATCCTAATTCAACTCACCTTATACAACCAATGGACGTTGTGGTATTTAAACCCCTGAAAACATATTGGAAAAAATCAGTGAGGCAATTTCGCATTGATAACGAAGCATCGAAATTAAGAAAAGAACACTTTCCTAAATTATTTGAGAAAGCCCTAGCATCTGTATCCAAGGAAACTGTGCAAAGTGGTTTTAAAGCATGTGGGCTTGTTCCTTTTTCCGTAGAAAATGTAAATTTTTCAAAAATTTCCATGAAGAAAGGTCCTACAGAAATAAGCAGCAATTTAAAAGATACACAAAAATTACATGTATTGGAAGAGTTAATATCAAGAGAAACCATGACGCTTTTCAAAACTGTCAAAGAAGATGAAGAATGGAGTGGAAAAACTGAAAATACGTCATTATTCCAAATATGGCGAAAGTTAAAAATAGATATAAAAAACAAGGATATTGAACAACCAATGCAAGGAGAAGGAATCAATAAAAAAGAAAACCCTACCAGAAGCAACATTATTATACATTCAGTACAAGTTGTTAAACCTCAGGAGTCACAAGCGTTACTTCAGAGTTTTGATGAAAACCTTAATCCAAATTTGAATGCCGCAGAAATTAATAATAATCAAACCCCACCACAAGAGATGCCTAGTTGTAGTTATGTTTCACAAGTCACAAATATCACTGCAGAAAGGGCAGCAAAATCGGATAGTCAAACTACAGAAAAACTTTCTATTTGCAATACACCACTTTCAAATTTCCAAAAAAAAGTACCTACTCCATTTAAAAAAGCCCTATTTTGGCCCAGTACATCAAACATTGAAAAGAAAAAAAAGGAACAAAGAAAAAATTCCAGCTGCGACAACATCAAAAGCTTGGCAAGAATACCATGAGAAAAAAGAGGCCGAAAAACAAATGAAACTGTTGGAAAAGCAGCAAAAGCTAGACCAGCTAAAAGGGAGGAGAAAACCGAATTGCAAAAGAAACGTGTAGAAAAAAAGAGAAAGATTTCATATGAGACTAGCGGTGATGAAAAAGAATGGATAGAAAGTGGAGACAGCTTAGACGACGTGTCAGAAATGGGGGTTGATTATCACGAATCTTTACAAAGCTACTACTTACCGAAGATAAAGCCCAATATTGGCGATTTCTTACTCGTTAAATTTCTGGGTGAAAGTCGGAAATGTATTCAATACCGGTATGTGTGCATCGTTCAGAAGAAACTTGATCAACAAGAAATAAAAGTTATGTCACTGAAATCTTTGAACGGTAGTAAAACTGTGTTTAAAATGGTGGAAAGTGATGTCTCTGTTGTAAGCGAAGAAGATATATTAGAGAAATTACCACAACCTGTAACACAAAATGTGGGAGATAGACTTACCAAGTACGTTTTTACAAGAAGCATCAATATTTTTGAAAGCTGTTAGGTTTTAGGTTTAGATTTTTGATAAATTTTTGTTTACGATTACACAATGTAATAATAAAGTTCCTTTTTTCTAAATTGTGTCGATTATTGGTTTGACGATTATTGGAGTGTCGATTATTGGTGTGTCGATAACTGGTTTCGGGTGTCGATTATTGGGGTGTCGATAAATGGGTTAGGGATGTCGATTACTGGATCAATTAAATTACATTGAAATGTCATAAGACTTTCTAACAGTGTCGATTACTGGTACCTTTACGTTACAGAGTTGGGTAGACAGACGGTGTAATTTAGAAGATCAAGGTTGGGTAGGCTGTATGCGTAATTTATAAGATAGTCTCAAGGGTATTGGAGCCGGGTGGGTTATAATATCAGAAAAACATAATAGGAGTAGGAGTAAACATATTCGAGATGCTGTAGGTACGGAGGTAATTGAAAAGCGCGTGAATAGGAAGCTATTTCTAACAATTGGGACATAACCACAGTGTTCGTTTTGTGTGCTGCTCTGTAAGTAGAATTTGTTGAAGTTCAGTTGGCATCTGTCTGTTAGTTTTGGACATGAAGATGTTTAAGTAAGGAAGACCCTGGTACTCTGTCCCTGATATAATGGCCATGATGGTATGTTTTAAGGATTGGGAATAGGCGCACGTGTGTGGCTGCGAGTGTCGAGGTGTGTGGTGTGTGTGTGTGTGGTGTGTGTTGTGTGTCGCTGTGTGTGCGCTTTTTTCCACAGTTGCTGTACTAACCAATTAATTCTTAATGCACTTGCTCTATTGCCCAATTAAAGGTTTTCAAGGCAGTTAAATTATTGAAAATTGTGTGTGTGTGTGGTGTGGTGTGTGTGTGTGTGTGTGGTGTGTGTGCGTGTGTGTGCGTGTGTGCGTGTGTGCGTGTGTTGTGTCGTGCGTAGCGCGTGCGTTTTCCGTGCGTGCGTCGTGCTGTGTGCGTTCGTGTGCGTGCGGCGCGCGTGGGTGCTCGTGCCATGCGTGTGTGCAGTGTTAAGTGTGTTTTGTTGAAGTTCAGTGGACTGTCTGTATAGTTTGGTCCATGTGGTTGTAAAGGATTGCAGTGTGTGTGTGTGCTAATGATTGTCGTGTAGGAGCGTTTTCCTGTGCCTGACATTAATTTTAATGCTGCTCATTGATGTAAGTTTTAAGGCAGTTAAATGGATAATATGTGGTCGTGTGTGGTGCTGTGCAGCGTGTGCGCGTGTGTTGTGTGTGTGTCGTGTGCTGCTGCGTGTATGGTGTGTCGTTTTTCACAGTTGCCTGTCTAATTCCATTTTAAATAATGCGCTGTGTCTATTTGCCCAATTAAAGGTTATTCAAGGCAGTTTAAGGATTGATGGCGAAGTGTGTGGTGTGCGTGTGCGTGTATGTGTGCGTGCTGTGCTGCTGCGTTGCGGTGTGTGTGTGCGGCGGGCTGTTATGCCGTTGTTGTGTGTGTGTGTGTGTGTGTGCGTGCGTGCGTGCGTGCGTGCTGTGCGTGCGTGCTGCGTGCGTTCGTGCGTGTGTGTGTGTGTGTGATGGTGCTGTGTGTGGTGTTAGTGCGTATGCGCGCATGCGTGTATGTGCGCGCGTTTTTCCACAATTGCCGCACTAATTAATTTTTAATGCACTGTCTCTATTATCCAATTAATGGTTTTCAAGGCGGTTAAATTATCGAAAATACTGTCAAAAAGATAATTGAGGATCTTACAGCAGCCATTTACAAGTTTTATTATACATAACAAATTGGTTGTGTGTAATTTGAAACTGCACATCCTAGAAATACAACAATTTGCAAAAAATGAGCCGTAGGCAAGCTTAAATCTTTACGTTATCATCAATTTAATTGGTTATTCCTTGAAACTACGTCCAAGTAACAGTAAAATAAACGATACTAAATGAATTGTATAACATCTTTCAAATTGAATTTTATTGCCGATTTAATTAAAAGCAACGGACTGATGATATTAATAGCATTAAGTAATGTGCGATGAGTTTAGCTTATCTTATTAACATAGAGGTACGTTTATAACTCTTCAATGCACCTTTTCTTTATTAATAATGCACAAATTTGTTTATCTTGTTTCTGATGCGTCATATCAGAGTTATTCAACGCTCTTTCTATGTGTGGGTTCTGATTAATTGATAAATATCAAATACATTAAACACCAAAATGAATCATTATGCATGCTAATGTTAGTAGATAATTGGTAAGTTCGTTCTTATCAGACTTTAATCTAACTTTCTCAAAGGAAAATTGAAAGTGAAAAGTAAATTGTGATCTAATTTTGCTGGTCCGTCTAATTTATGAACAACAAAATGAAAAACGGACATCATGTTTATTAAACATTAAGCAAAACCATTAATTGTTAAAATTTCCAATCCAAACTGAGATTAAATACCTTTAAATCTACAGAAATGCATAAGTACGAAAATCTAAACTTTCACCATTGTTACACATAATTAAAATACTTAGCTTTTGGGTTAATGTATTTTCATATTCATATGTCTATACGTTTCGATAACAAATGTTAGAACAAATTTCATAAATTTGTTCTAACATATTAAAGAATTCTAAAAGATTTTACCACTACTGAGGACGATAACTGTAATTATCGAAATGTATAGACATATATAAATAGTAAATTACACCATTTAAACCTAAAAGCTAAGTATTTTAATTAAGCTATCAACAAAGACCATTTACTTCTACCAAAAACTGTTGTATGTTCTTCAGAATTGAGATATAATAATTGTATACATTGTATACAATTGTACAGTATTGCAGTGGTGTTACTTAGTCCATGTGTTTAATCGTTTCATAACTCTATTTCTTGATATTAACTTGTAGATAGGCGCGCTTCACTCATAATTTGGCAACCGCGTAAATTATCAAAATAGTACCTTGCCTACCCTTTCATCCACTAGTGCTTTAGTGGACAATATCATAGTGAAGGCGTTAGTTGTATTAGTCTGCCCAAATTTAACATTTTTTTCGAATAGTGATTGAATCGGCGTAAGCCATGCGCTTAAACATGTAAGTAAATTATTGCATATCATATTTCACTGGAACTGTGATTGTAATCGCTTTTTTTTTTGTTATATACGTAACTAACGTGATTTGTAGTCATAAATAACACTATGATATTCTTTTTAGGTCCAATAAAAAATTAAATTTTGTCAAAATGAACAGTAAAGAAGTGTATATAGAGTACTGGATGAAGCGGACGGAAATGTAGAAATTGAAGACGAATCTTAAGGATTTGAAATGGAGGAAATTAAAGAAGATTTAGATTTAGACGGTCATACTGCTTTTTAAATTGATGTAAATCAGGTCGAAGGTAATGTAAATGAAGACTGTGTAGGTAACGGACCGCGAAAATTTTATTACTGTAATAAACGTTTGTCAAATCGTCATTGTTACCGCGATAGAAAAGATAACTAGTGGATTTTTAATATCTTGATAATACGTCGTAATTTGATAATGTTTTCGAAATATTTATGTTTTATGTAAGAAATGTGGGAATGTATGTAATTGATATTTGAGTAATGGTTAAACAGCAAAAAAACATATATTAGGATAGAGAAACAGGTGTTCTGCCGAAACTAGCGTGACGAATTTTTGAAAATTTCTATACGCGCGCTCTTGATGTAAAAACATCACTGATTTAGTAATTAATTACGGTGGATTATTAATATGAAACTGTTCCAACGTAATGTTTCTTGTATTTTTTATTACATTTGAAAAACAGGAGTGGTTTTTCGGGAGTAGATATAAAGTGAGAATAATGAGAAAACACGTGCACGTCATAACTTTTTCATGACGTAATTTTGTAGTATATTTGCAACCCAACAAACAATAGCGTTTAAAAATTTAAAGAAACAATTAAGTCGGTTAAAGTGCAATACAATGAATCGTAGTAATAAGACACTGGGCAAACTTAAATAAAATAAAGTTCAAATTTCAAATGTTTTTGTCGTTTTCAGTCAAAATAGAACGTGATAAATAATTAAAATAAAAAATTTTACTTTATTAGATTTTTTCTTAAATTAACATGATTACTATGAATTTAATCAACAAAAAAAAGATTTTAAGCAGTTGGTACAATCAGCTAGTTACAAAACGTCATTAATTACGTACACGCATCTTCTCATTATTCTCACTATAGTTAGTTTTGAAATCAGAGGGAAAGGCAGTTGCGTTTGAAGGTTTGATTGAGCCGAGTCGCTTTGATTTGTTTGAATTAGAAACTCCTATTGTAAACCATTCGGTCTATAAATATCTATCGTGTACCTTTTAGAAAAACTAAAACGCTAATTCGTTTTTTTATGTGTAGGTTTTAATGTAAGTTTTTCCAAAAATTAATCTATCATTAATAGTCGTTGAGAACAAGTTCCGGAGTCCTGCAACTGTCAGTAGAAGACGGGCACTATCCCCACTCCTTTTTTTACGTCACAAGCCCCGCCCCCTTTCACTTTTTCATATGCCCACGTGGGAGACCCGATTTTCCACTCTTATTTTTACTCGCTTACGTGTAGGACGTGTTTTTTCACCCTTAATTTTTATGGTTTCTTTTCGGAAGCCTTTTCCAACCCTAATTTTACACACCCACGTGTGAGACCGTGTTTTCAACCCCTTATTATTTTTTACATACCTCCGTGTGAGACCGTGTTTTCAACCCTAATTAAAGTTTTTGATTTTTAATGGCGTACGTGAAGGACCGTATTTATTACCCTTATTTTGAGATGGTGATCTTTTAATTATTTTTATTAATATAAGATGATGATCTTTAATTATTTTTATTTATTAATTATCCTAGGGGAAATTCTTAAGCTGATAGCTTTAAGATGATCATCTTTAATTATTTTTATTAATTAATTATTTTTTAACCCCTGGGAAATGATGTAAAAGATAGTTTATTTAATTTTGTGTTTTTACTATTAACATTTATTGGAACTTGTTTTATCAGATATTATTTAAAGAATTGATTAGATAATAATAATCACGTACACATTGACTGTATTTCCCCATTTTATTTTATTAGCGTATTTTTTACCAATGAGATTGTTATTACATTTACTTTAATGCCTATCTACAGGTTGTTTAACATACGAAATTTATTTATACACTGGTTACATGTTAACACGTTTCGCCGAAGAGTGCAATTGTATGCGTGCCCCAACATAATGTAACTTATAAGATGATCTTAATGCTGTAACCTGGTAGATTACAAGCTTTTATAATAATAATTAAAAAAAAAAAATATTATTAGAGTTGATATGCCGTTTTATTTCAAGTAATTGTTTCAATATATATAAAATGTGTAAGTGGACCTGTATTATTTGTTGTAATATGTGTTATTACACTTTCTTTTTAATTACCGGATGTAACCTTCTACTTACATAACTTCAACTTGTAAAGAACCAGCGTCCTGTACTTATATGTTTTAGAATAAATTATGTGCGGACCATCCTGTATGTAAGATTTCATAAGTTTACGCGATATTGCACAAGAAATAATTTATTCATCACCGCTGACGTGTATTTCTAAGAAACCGTAAGTTTCTGCACGTCAGAACGATTTTAACCAATCACGTAACGGTATTCCCCGCACAGTAGCCGCAAAGCCGCCCACAGATGCACCTTTATAAACTCGCGACGCGCATAGGAAAGAAAACACTCCTTCAGTAAGGAGAGACGAATCTTAGTATATTCAAGTTAAGCCGATATCCAGCAGCCGCCTCCGTACCGTTGACCGTTCCAGAAACCAGTAGCCGCAACCGCTCCGTTTGCTTAGAGTAAGCACCGACCTGTTGTTCACCGACGAAGAGTCCTTCGCGATCGGGCAACCTAAAGTTCAATTCTGTACTGCTATTGATAGACACGTAAGTTGTAAAGTTATACAATCTCACAACTTACACTCAAATACTACAGACCGTAAATAATTCCGGGCTGAGCTCCAGGAGTTATACCACATACACCTAGAGTAACGCAGGGGTAGACCCCGACGGAACTCGCCAATACAAAATACACTAACACCTAGAGTAGCACGAAGGGTAGATCCCATCGTCACTCGCCACCACAAAGTACACCTAGAGGAACGCAGGGGTAGCCCCCGACGTATCTCATCAACACTTGAGGGTGAAGGGTTGTTACAGGGCTGTAAAGACCTACGACCTTTCTCTTAGTATATACAGTAAAGACAGGCCGTCGCCTACGTCTTCTGGGCATTACTGAAATCCCGCTCGAAACTTATACACTATCTCCAGACCAACATAGTAACCATATACGGTGTCTTTAAATTGCAGAGGAATACCTCCATAACCTGTAGTATAAATTAGTAGTCCACCTAACCATCGTAAATACCTGGTGCGAGAACGTTTGTATACAAATTAGAGATTACGTAGAGTATTCTATCTTTACGTAAACCTATTAGAGTAGTTTTATAATATTAAGTATTTTGTTCCCTTGATTAATTATAAATAATTAAACTTAGTGTAGAGATCGGTAATTAATTTAGTTAGATAAATGATCTAATTGCCTGCATTAAAACCGGTTATAATTAAAGAAAGACCGTCACAAGACCTCGCGTTTGTATACGTGCATTTCGCGTGTATTATTTCCCGGGAGTAAGACATCCTTGCTTCAGCGATCCAGAGTTACTAACGTATAAACACGATATCGATTTTCTCAAACGATCCGCGTTCATTGCGCTGGCGCCCCGACCAACAACGGTATCAAGGCTGACGCTCTCGCTACTATACGTACAGGACCGTAACCTAAACTTTGCCTCTTAGGTAAGGAATAGATTAACCAGACCATCTTTTGTTCACAGAAGCGCCGTCGCACCCAGTGACGCTAGGACCCGGACCGAGAAGTTCTCCTATACATTTTGTTAATTACTTTCTTATTTTATTTATTGTAAATATTTGGTTAATATACATTTTAAAAATGCTTCACGGTTTTTATTTAAGGTTACAGTGTTAAGCCCATCCAGTACTTACTACGAACCACACCCCGTTTATAAAATAAACCCGATTGAGCAAAGCCGAGGCAAAATAAAACCGCGTTGGGTTACCAAACCAGAAGGGCGCAAAATAAATATAAATATAAGTATAGAACCCATAAAAAAAATAGGGACACAATATAAACTTATACACGGATTAATAACGACCTCCACTAGTTTATAACACAATCGCTATGTAGCGTGTTTTTTATTTACACCCGTACTTCTATAAACTATTAACGCTCCATTTTAATGGGGCGATCAACTATCTGAAAAAGGTTAACTGTTAAAGTATACGATGAAGATCGTTTAAAGCAAACCTTGTATTATTCTTATATACGAATGATATTTCAAAAATACTAGTATAATTAACATGAAGGTTTATAAATCTACATCCAGAACAAGGAAAGTTTTAAACACAAAGAATTTATCTGTAAGGGGCAGACAATGCTATTACATAAGACGTTTTTACAAAAACGTGGTTATTCCACATTGAGAAAATTGTTAGTCATGAGAAACAAGTTGGTCTTGAAGTTAGCCTTGAAGTTAGCTAGTCATAGGAAGTTTACCTTGAAGTTAGCCTTGCAAGCAACTTTTATAAAAAATGTACACTTGAGTTTAAGCTGACGTATATTGGTTTATGTCTATTTTTATTATGCTAAGAAAAAATGTTATTAAAAAATGTTTTCTATTAATTACCATTTGTAGACTATATGTTTTATCTATACACGAAATTTTATTTCATAACAGCATACTCATTCTACCTTGAGAAAATTGTTAACCTTGAGAAACAAGTAGGCTTGAAACTCAAAAAAACTCCCTGTTACCATTCTCATCAATGTAGATAGAGGACGAATGCTGGTCTGGTTTGTTTGCAGGATCCGTGTTTACGATAATCGCACACGGTCGAGGTGCGTGTCTGGGTAGTTGATTAGAAGCACATACAAGTCGAAAACACATTCTTCTTGTGGCTGGGGATCGATTTCAAGCATCTCAACACTTGTGCCGCATACATCTTTGTGGATTTTTTATCAAATGGGATTAATAGCAACGTCAACTAAACGTTTTTAAAAAATTTCTAATCTGAAAATAAGAGTGACGTAATCTATTTTATTTTGAAATTTCAGAGAGAGCATCACCATCATCGAGATTTTGAGATACTATCATCTCATCGTCTTCACCTTGAACGATTATATTGTAACAACCTATAAAAGTAGTTAATAATAACTGATAGCTTTTATCAGACATTATTACATTAACATGAGGTTAGCCCTAAATTAAATGGTTTCAACGCTGCTCTTGGAATGCTGTACACACTTAAAACCTTTAAGTCTGCTCGCCGAAGTTGTACCGTATTCACTTTCTTCAATTTTTATCTGCACTCTGTTTCGAGGCTGTAGTACGTTTTTCTAATACATAAACAGAATCTTCAATACTGTGATACGTGTAGCAGCAAAACACATTAGCTAGTTAGTTTCACCTCTATATTACTTTACATGCAAGCCTGATCTTATCATAAATAAATACATCTGTCAAAAAAAGCTAATTAAACATAACTCCACGGCCAGGGTATAGCAAGCAACGCTTCCAATTATAGCTCTTAGTCAACACAATATGACCTACAGCTGCATACAATCGACTAGCACTGCTTTAGCACGAGAATCAAACGAAAAAACACTCACGCACGTACACACGTACGCACGCAAGATCGCACGCTCGCACGTACGTAAGCACACACGTTCGCAAGCACGCAAGTTCGCACGTACGCTCGCACGTACGCACGCACGTACGCACGCTCGTACGCACGCATACGCACGAACGTACGCACGCTCGCACGTACGTTCGCACCTACGTACGTCGCACGCACGCACGTATGCGCGCGCACCGCATGAGCGCACGCACGCACGCGCCGCACACCAAACACACCCACACACCCACACACACACACACACCAACACAACAACAAACAACAACACACACCCACACAACACACACACACAAACACACCAAACACACACAACACACACACAACACAACACAAACACACACACACACACACACACACACACACACACACACACACACACAAACAATATCACACATAACCACAAACAACACACAACACAAACAAACACACACAACACAACACACTACACACAACAAACACATAACAAACACAAATACAAACAAAAAACACCAAAACACAAAACATATCGGACAACACACAAATCACACACACACACATACACACACACCACCACCATATGCACCACACAGCGCACAGCACGCAACGACAACGCACGCGCACGCACCGCAGCAGCACACGCACTACGCACAGCGCACAGCGCAAACGCACGCCACGCGCACACACGCCACACGCACAACAACACACACAAACAACAAACAAAACACACAACACACACACAAGAGACAGCACACGCAAACAAACACACACAGCACAATAACACACACACAACCACACACGCACACAAAAAACAAATAAAAAACACATAACAGCACACAACAACACACCAGCACAAATAAACACGCACAAACACACCACAATACACACATATAAATATACAAACACATACAAACACACACAAACACACACACACACACACAACACAATAAATAAACACACATACAAACAAAAAACACAATACAACACAAAAAAATAACACACACATATACAAACACAAATAAACAATACACACACATACATACACCACATCACATCACAAACACAAACAAACACACACACACACACACACACACACAAACACACACAACAAACATACACACACACATACAACACACAAAACAATACACAACATACACAACACACACACAAAATAACAAACACAAATAATCATAAACAAAAAATACACACACACACAAATATAAATAATAATAATATATACAATATAAACAAAATAAATAATATAATACAACATAATCATACACACATATAAACATAACATATATAATACATATAATAATACACATTAACAACACACACAAATATATATATATATATATAAATATATATATATCACCAACATATATAAACATACACAACAAAAACAATATATATATATATATATACATATAACACAAAAAATATAAATATATATAAAATACAATAACACACACAACTAATAAATTAATATATATATATACACTATATATATATAATAATATATATAATATACTAAACACAATATATATATACATACATATATATATAATAAATATAATAATATTATATAACATATACATAAAATATATATATATAACATATATAATAATAAATATATACACATATAATATATATATAAAACACACTACAAAACTACAAAACAATATAAAATATATATATAATATATATATAATAATATAATATATATATAATATATATATATATATATATAAAATATATATAATATATATAATAAACAAATCACAACATATAACAAAAAAATAAAATATATAAATAAATAAACACACACAATATATATATAATAAATAATAATATTTAAAATAATAAAAATATATAATATATATATATAAATACAACAAACATATTATATATATATATATAATTAACATAACAAACAAACACAACATACATATATATATATAAATATATATATATATAAATATTATATATATATATATATATATATATATATATATATATATATAACATATATATAAACTATATATATATATTATATAAATAAATAACACAAACAAAATAATATATAATATATAAATATATATATAACAATTTTTTAATACACACACAAACATAAACACACACATAATAAATATACATATATATATATATATATAAATAAATATAATATATATATAATATACTATATATATATATACAAAAATATATAATAATATAAATAATATACAATATATATATATATAAAAACACACACACTACACACACACACACACACACACACACACACACACACACACACTACACACAACACACACACACACACACACACACACACACACACACACACACACACACACACACACACACACACACACACACACACACACACACACACACACACACACACACACACACACACACACACACACACACACGAAAACACGCTAAAGCGAAAAACTTGTAAACTTGCAAACATGAATCAATACGGTGGTACACCGCTAGGAAAAAACAGGTTGGAAAGCTTAACGTTTTGAAAATATATTATTATTATTATTATAAACAACAATACATCATTATTATTTAATAACATGCTTATCGGTTTTCTTCATCTTGAACCGTGAGTCGTTCTATCATCATCATGATTTTGAGATTTGACCTCATCGCTCTTCTTTCTTCTGTGAACCATCATCGTCTTGATGTGAGATACACCAGCTCAACCACGTCATCGCTTTCATCATTATCTTGAACGGTTATGTTGTAATAGTTTATTAACAAGTCAGTAAAATTCTAATGTCCGCTGATGTTGGCTCATAAACAGGAGAATACATTATAGTAATGCTCACTGATGACAGTTACACTTTAAAGAGCGAAACACACGAGAAACGAGAACGCAGCAAGCCTTGTGTTGTGCAAGCGTGCTCGTCAACGTTAGTAGAATGGACATCTTCGGGGATGTCTGAAGTATTGACTAAATATTCTAACATAGCCCTGTATTTTTCTAAGACGCCGTCTTAGGAGACATTTTATATATATTGAAACAATTATTGAAATAAAACGGATATCAACTCTAGTAATATTTTTTTTAATTATTATTATAAAAGCTGAATCTACCAGGTTACAGCTTTAAGATCATCTTATAAGTTACATTATGTTGACGCATACAATTGCACTCTTCGGCGAAACGTGTTAACATGTAATCAGTGTATAAATGACTTTCGTATGTTAAACAACCTGTAGATAGGCATTAAAATAAATGTAACAACAATATCATTGGTAAAAAATACGCTAATAAAATAAATGGGGAAATACAGTCAATGTGTACGTGATTATTATTATCTAATCAATTTTTAAATAATATCTGATAAAACAAGTTCTAATAAATGTTAATAGTAAAACACAAAATTAAATAAACTATCTTTACATCATTTCAGGGGTTAAAAAATAATTAATTAATAAAATAATTAAAGATGACCATCTTAAGAATTTCCTAGGATAATTAATTAATAAAAATAATTAAAGATCATCATCTTATATTAATAAAAATAATTAAAAGATACATCTCAAAATAAGGGTAATAAATAGTCCTTCACGTACGCATTAAAAATCAAGAAGTTTAATTAGGTTGAAACACGGTCTCACACGGAGGTATGTAAAATAATAAGGTTAAAACATCGATCTACACTGTAAAATTATTGAAAAGCCTGAAAAGAAAACCTAAAAAATAAAGTGAAAATACAGTCAATGTGTACGTGATTATTATTATCTAATCAATTCTTTAAATAATATCTGATAAAACAAGTTCTAATAAATGTTAATAGTAAAAACACAAAATTAAATAAACTATCTTTTACATCATTTCCCAGGGGTTAAAAAATAATTAATTAATAAAAATAATTAAAGATGATCATCTTAAGAATTTCCCCTAGGATAATTAATTAATAAAAATAATTAAAGATCATCATCTTATATTAATAAAAATAATTAAAAGATCACCATCTCAAAATAAGGGTAATAAATACGGTCCTTCACGTACGCCATTAAAAATCAAGAAGTTTAATTAGGGTTGAAAACACGGTCTCACACGGAGGTATGTAAAAAATAATAAGGGGTTGAAAACACGATCTCACACGTGGGTGTGTAAAATTAGGGTTGAAAAAGGCCTCCGAAAAGAAACCATAAAAATTAAGGGTGAAAAAGCACGTCCTACACGTAAGCGAGTAAAAATAAGGGTGGAAAATCCGGTCTCCCACGTGGGCATATAAAAAAGTGAAAGGGGGCGGGGCTTGTGACGTAAAAAAAGGAGTGGGGATAGTGCCCGTCTTCTACTACTGTCTTAAGAATTAGTATGAGGGTCCCCTTACTACCTGTCTTATGGGATAGTATGAGGGCCCCTTATTAGAATACAATTTCAAATTTCCCGCCAAAACAAAATGGCCGTCAAAATTTAATTATAACTCATTTAAAAAACAGCTTAATAACGATTTAGGACGATTTATAATTCTAAGAACCTTTTTGACAGGTGTGTTTCTGATAAGGCAGTCTTGTATGTGAAATATTTTAATTATCATTTTTCCATTTGCATTAACTCTATTACAGAAAACATTCATTAGTTTTAAAAATACACCAGTGGACGGCGTCACAAGCAATCAGGGGCCAGACAGGGGGCGAACACCAGAGAACAAGCTCCGTAGACCTTTAGCCGTCTTATGATAATATCCAACCCTAACGATTACAGGGATTCCGCATGTACATTTAAAAATATACCGCTGATTTGATTGAGATTGATCTGAATAAGTCTGTGATAAGAGTTTGATTATGACTCATAATTAAAATGTGATCCATAACAGGGGGAGAAGACCGCGAGAAAGTTCCTGCGTTCTATCCCTGTTGGCAATCTACCGCCAAAACAAAATGGCCGAGGACTTTGATTCTGACTCATAATTAAAATAATTGGACTTTGGCCTGTCCCGCCCCTTCCTCACGTGACTACCACCACAATTTAATTATGGCTCATAATTAAAAACAAAATGGCGGGGTAATTCGATTATGATTCGTAATTAAAATGAAAATAAGTGGCCCTTAACAGAGGGGCGAAGACCCGAGAGCACGTCGCGGCGTCCTATACCTGTCTTATGTGTTAGCATGAGGGCCCCCCATAGCATTTCAAATTTCCCGTAAAAAACAAATATCCGAGGGCTTTGGTTATGATGTCATAATTAAAAAACAAAATAGCCGCCACCAATCATAAACGAGGAGGTGTACGTCGTCCTATACCTGTCTTATGAACCCGATTATTAGAATACTATTTTAAATTTCCGGCTATGGCCTACAAATGGCCTCAATAACAAAATGGCCACAACCAACCAGAAACCACCGGTGCAGAGTCCATGGACCAAGGAGTAATTAGGGGCGTGGCCTACCCTCCAATAAGAACACTGCGCAGAGTCACTGCGGTTGCTTACCCTTCAGGGGCTGAACTGCCAAAAAGGCCTAAAGAGCCTTAATTAGGGGTGAAAATGTCACGTGGCCAACCCACGGACTGTCAAAAAGGCTCCTAATACTGCCAATTAGTGGTAAAAATACAGTCAAAAGGCTGAAAATTCCATCAAGGGGTTGACAATGCCATCAAGAGGTTGAAAAACGTCCCGAAGTCAATATAGAGATGGGAAATGGCGACAGTCACGTGGGCGTAACTCCCCCCGCCATTTTTGGCCCTCAAGTGCCCTCATTCGACTTACATGTATTTGAACTACACAATGAGTACTTTGGTAAATGTTTGACTTTTCGTATATCCCGTAAAGTAAAATGTTTCTTAATCACCATCTCTTTTAATAGATCTCCTCAAAAACTACACATAGTATCAGGATGACATTTTCAGGATAAATACTTTATGAATTAAGGATAAAAATAACACAAAACCCGTTAGTTGCAGAGCCGTCTTACAGGCTGTTATCACTACGCCGTTGATTTCAAAAACTAAACATATCAGGATAAAATTTTCAAGATAAATACTTTATTAATGGCCACCTCTTTTAGTAGCACACAAAAATTAACCATAATAACAGAATGAAATTTTGAGTACAAACACTTTATGAATTGGAGATAAAAATAGTACAAAACCCATTCTTCCAAATATGTCTAAGGTTTTTCATCGCCACCCACTTTTACAGGTTTCGAAAAGTAGACATAGTATCAGAATAGAGTTTTCAGGATAATTACTGTATTAATCAAGGATAAAAATAATACAAAAGTTGTAGTTGTTTTCAAAGCCGCCGAAGAGTTGTTAATGCCCCCCGAATAGCTCTTGAGACCAATCTGACATTTTAGACGTTGCGTATTATTGGACTTAATTAATTCAAGCAATTGTAATCACAAATGGATGTGGGCTAATAATACACACATGTGTCACTTGAAGACCTTGGGGCAAGAAGGTGACAAACCACAATTTTGCAGAAATCCACCTTTTGCAGGCTAATTATTCAGTATGATGATATCTGTAATATATAAAACAATCAGAGCTATACATTCATAGATGGCGCCACTCTACGTATGTACGATTATGCTTCGTATCGAGTTATTTAGGAAATAAGGAGACAAGTCATAGTTGTTAGTAACATGGCGGACGACAAAAAACCTGCGTTAAGAGATTTTTTTCAATTTTCTTATAGAACTAGTGACGAGGCACTATCACAAGGAACAGGCTAGAAAAGGATGAAACGCACTAAACTCTCCGTAAACAGTATAATGGAACTTCTGATAATTCTACCAACAAGGGTTTGGGATGGCGATGGGTGCCCCACTTTCACCTATACTGAGTAATGTACACATGGAAGACTTCGAAAACCAAGTGGTATCTCAATTCACGAAAAAACCAAGGATGTGGCTTAGATACGTAGACGTTACCTGCGTAGTTTGGTAACATGGAAAGAAAATTTACACAGAAAATAAGAAAAATCACAGGCGCCACGAGGAATCGAAACAATCGCTACTCGTTCGCATAATAAATTTATATCATATTTATTTGCATAGTGATAAAATTATTCACAATAAAAGATTATTAAACGTAACAGAAATGAATTAACATAAACACATTAACTACTACATCAGATTGTAGATCAGTTTCGTTAAATCTCGTGCCCTTGGATACCACGGAACTTACCCTCCTCTTCCAATCCATATGTATTTCGGACTACAATGCTGAAATGAGTAATTGCAACGGACGTAAACATAGACCTAATCCTTTTGTTGGTTTACACTCGTTACAAAATAATAAATTGTACGGTTCTTTTACAATTGTTAATAATTTCAAAAAACCTTAACAAAAATTTGTATTGTTTTTGTGAGAACTCAAATGGTTACCTTTTAATTTAATTTGGGTAGTTTCAATTTGTAAATATATCATTGATTAATTCAAATTTACTTTACTTGCTAGCAGGTTTCAGTTAGAGCAAGTGAACACGATGTTTGTTTCAACAATTTCCTTTCTTATCAGGTTGCGCCGGTTAGATCGATTATTAAAAGAATCGGTTATTGTTAGCATTTACCAAAATTATATTTAATTTTGATTTTCTTAATGTATATGTAATTTATAACTTTATTGAATTTACTTCTTTCAGTATGAAAGCTTTTAATATTGGTAATGGTTAATAATAAAAATAAATCAAACGTTACATTCATTTAATTAGGCTACTCTCCAAATGCACAAACGGTTCATTTAAAATAACACAAAAAACAATCCTATTATTATATTTCGTAATTCTTATTAACTAACGTGCATAAATAATTTCTGTATCAACAGTGTCGATATTTAAACACTAATTTAAAGGAAAACACATATTTCTTTTATTACACAGTTATCAATCTTACTTGTCAAGGTCGAAGGTTGGACGACTTCGTTACTATGCCGCTACTCTGGAGACCTATTCCTTTGTTCTCCCCTAATATCTTCTTTGAGTCTTTGTTGCCGATCATTCACACTTCCTGTTCCAGCTTATCAATTCGATTAATATCCTCTAGATGTAGTATTTCTTCAATGTTAATTATCACTTCCAATTGCGTCTACTTTAACAATCAATATTTTCTGGTTATTGTTCTTTATATATTGATTTGGTACACTGGATCGACTGTCGCCTTTTATATTTATTGTTCAATATTTAAACACTATCGTGGACGACTTCTAAAAGCGTAAATTATTACGTCACTTGTCTTGTTATCATCAATTTGACAGTATTCGCACTTGTATTCACTTTAATCTTTTAATAAGGCAAGTATTCGCTTTACTTCCTTATTACAATACTAACCAAATTTTATTGTATTTTCTCAATTTAGAGGGCAACGTGACTATTACTTTGTCATTCGCTGCTCTCCCTTAGGATAACTCCAACCAAATCTAACTACTTACTAAAACTGCAAGTCGTTTTACATCTTCTTTCCCCTCCTACAATTCATTTACGCATTTGTAGATTGCCGCGTTTTATTTAAATAATTTCTAATTAATTAGGTACAAACTTATTGCAGTAAATTGAAGCTTTTCTTATCAATATTAAATAAACTTATACATAAACAACAAAAAATTATTTCTTAATCTATAAAATAACATAACTATAAAATATCATTTAATATAGAGCGAAATTTGAATTTTCTCAGGCACCCGTTACAAATATAACTTGAAATACACCCCTCCAAATTGTTGTAGTATGTTTTCCAACAGATTATCAAGATCTTCTTCTAAAAAATTTTGAAAAATATTCCCATCAAAAAATGGCGCCCTATTATGTTGTCTCAAATTATTCCTCCCCACACATTTACACTCCACGTACCTTGCTGATCAATAGTTCTCATAAAATGTGGATTGGCGTTGCCGTAGAAGTATAAATTATGCCTGTTTATATGTCCATTGTTGTGAATAATACAATATTCCAAAATCGTTCTTCTTCTCAATTTGAGCAAGACTCCAATTCCAGACATCTATCCTATTTTCGAAGTCTTGTTCTTCAAGTGCTTGATTAGATGCACACGATATGGATAGAACGTATTCTTACTCAACATTCTTTTCACTGAACTTTTACCTAAAGTCAACAAATCACCGAGGTCTGCTGCGCTGCCACGAAGGTCTTCAACAACAGACCAACAACGTTAAATTCATTCTCTTCGTTTAGCATCATTTTTTCATGCGTCTCGTATTTAAATGTCTCAATCCTGTCAAATCTATCGATCAGCCTTTGAAATGACCTTGAATCTGGACGCATTCTTTCGGGGAATCTCTCACCGCACACTCTAGTTGCCAGAAGGATTCACAAAGGATATACAGAGTTGTCCAAAAAGATATTACCACTTAGATGGGATTTACATAATTTACATAATTGCAAATTTTCTTTTGTTGTAGACTAGAGATGGCCACCCGACTTACTTTGGAAGAGAGCAGCTTGGATAGAAGAGTTTCGGTCGCCCTCAATAGTAAGTAACAGATTCCAGCAATGGTTTGATAAGGACCCTCCAAGCCGTTTAACGATCCGTCGACTGCATGAAAAATTTGTACGCACCGGGTCTGTGACCAATGACTGTAAAGGAAAGAGTGAACGTCCAAGAAGTATTCGAACAGAGGACAACATCCTAAATGTTCAAGGCACATTGATTAGGAGCCCAGGAAAGTCAAGTACGAGATTAGAATTGGAAACCGGAATCGCACGGACAAGTGTCTTAAGAATTCTCCACCTCAATCTGGAAATGAAAGCGTACCACATTCAACTGATATAGGGCCTTTCTAACGCTGATAAAATTGCTCGTGTACGAGCTGCAGAGGTGTTATTAGAGATGATGCACATAGACCCTAATGGTGTGTTCTTTATGTCGTATGAAGCCACATTTCATGTCAGCGGCAACGTGAATAAGCACAATTGTATCATTTGGAGTACAGATAATCCACATGAGTTAAGAGAGCACACTCGAGGCACTCCGGAAGTTAACGTATGATGTGGTATTTCAAAGTTTGGAGTACTTGGTGCATATTTTTTTAATGGTCAGACTGTAACGGGAGATTCTTACCTAGATTTGTTGCAAAATTTTGTTGTTAATAATCTTGCTCTCCGTATCTTAACATCAGCTTACTTCCAGCAAGATGGTGGACCACCACATATTTCCTTAACAGTTCGACATTACCTGGATGAAACATTTGGTGCACGCTGGATTGGAAGAGGTGGACCTTTGGCTTGGCCAGCACGGTCACCAGATTTGACTCCATGTGATTTCTGGCTATGGGGAATGGTGAAAGAACGCGTGTATGCTACAAGACCTACTGACATTAATGACCTTAAAGAACGCATAGCAAGAGTCGTCCGCTCTATACCTACAGAAATGTGTGAACGAGCACTGGCCTGTATGGTACAAAAACTTGAAACATGCATTGCTAACGAAGGTGTACAGATCGAAGGAGTGCACTAGCTTCATTTGGACACGTGCACATAGTGTGTTATTATGTGTTTTTCACATAACATCTTTTTGGACAACCCTGTATAAACTATTTCTGTTGATTCTGGAATTTTATCATTCATTTTTATCACGAAATATTATTTATTAAAAAAGATAATGTGCGCAGGATGTCACCAAATATCACAGATTTATACAAATAATTACTTACATTGTCATGACGCCCAGTATTACTCGTTCCAATTCCTTGTGATGTGTCTCATTTTCCTTGCAAATTTTCGGAGAAACCTTAATATCTTAAAATCAGGTTGAGATACAGACGACGAACTGCTATTTTCGGAATGACCACACTTTAAGCTTTCCAACGGGAAAATAATAATTTAATATACCGGGTGATTTATGGTGGATGGCCTATTAGACGTTTATGGAGAAATAGTCAAGGGTTCACTTTGAACATTTGGTGGCTTATATAAATGGATATGCTCTCTCTTTTGAAAATATTTTCAACTGTGCAGTGTTGCCGCTTCTACAAGAAAGTATTAGAGCAACTTTGATAATTTAAATGGAACACTCTGTGTATTATTTTTTTGTTAGATTCGCTATTGATCTCTTAATAACTTTTCTTAAAATGTTCCTATACCTATCTGTTATCGTTTTTGAGATAATAATTTATTTCACTTTTTTTCGAACAACATGGCTTTCAAAAAGGGTCCGCAGTCTTGAAACTCTTGGCAGATTAGCGCACTGAAATTTAGTGAGGAATTAGATAATGCCCAGTGGAATTTCAATCTGTGTCCAATCTAAGTTATAACAGTACAGGGTTTTCAAAAATACAAATATTTGTCTTGTTCGTAAATACGGTAAAAAGTATGTTTTTTTAATGAAACACCCTGTATTTTGTATCTGGTCCTAAAAGCTCTTGAAATTGTCTATCTTTCTATGTGTAATGTTCCTATACCCATCTCGAACAGTTTTCGATTTATAAGCATTTATTTAGCAAAATTATTATAGATAACAATGACATGAGTGTGAGGACCAATACATTTATTTTACTTCTTACGAAGGTATCAAAAGTTCGTAAAAAAAAATATTTAATTAGTGTTTTTTTAATAAACGTTCAAAATGTTGGCCGTTGACTACTAAGCATTTTAGAACTCGAGTTTTGACACCATCTGTAGTTGTAAGTCTAAGTTCACCAGCATCTAAACTTTGAAAAGCGCGATGCACCCGAGCCGCTAACCCTTCCCTTGAATTTACCAAAGGTAAAAATCAAGAGGAGTTAAGTCTGGAGACCTGGGGGGCAAATTTCAAGGTCCCAAACGCTTAAACCAACGATCTTCAGATATTCTCCGTATTTCCGCGCTTACTTCGGCAGTGCAATGAGCGGGAGCCCCGTCAAGTTGGTACCAGCAGATGCGATACTGGGCAAGGGGAAGATTATCCACGAAATTTTCATCAAACGTAGTTAAAATTTCCAAGCACTTTCTAGACGTTAAATTTTCATCGAATTTTGCCGTCCGTCATTAAACAAAAAATATTAAAACTAAACTTTTCTTGGAACACAGAAGCTCTCTTAACATGGAGGTTTTCTTGTGTCCAATAATGCATGTTTCTTCCATTAAAAATTCCTTCGCGAGAAAATTTCGACTCATCACTACAAATAATTTTTCGTATGAATTGTGGATCATCCTGAATATGAATTAATAAGTTTTCGCAAAGCAAAACTCTTTATGGATAGTCCTCAGGCTTAAGAAGTTGAACTTTCGTGTACTAATGCATATGATGTGTAGACAATATTTTTTGCACAGAAAAAAAGAATAGGCATGAAACTACGCTAAAACATTAATTTCATTGCTCTCATTGGACGTTACAGGTCTAGGTAAATTTCTGACTGCTTTCAAGGACGATCCAAAATTGCTTTGAATTCGTCTAAATTTCTTATTGTTCATTGACGGCAAATCTGGGTACATTTCATTAAATCTTCTATATTTTATTAATGTGAATTTCAACGAATAAAGTCGTGTGCGGGCTGCTCTTTGAGATAAATAAGTGCAACAGATTAAATAGTAAGGTCAACTCCACAAATTTATTTTAAAAACCATTTATCTATACTTTATCGTGTTTATAACTTCAAGTGGCACAAAATAATTTCCAAACAACATACAAGCAGTAAGTAATTTCTACTTTACTCAACAATGTATCAGCCACCGAACTACGTGAATATGCACCTCCGCATACAATTTTAGACCCTCATGGACACCCACTTTCACCCATTTCACATACACAAATGCCAACTAATTCTTCCCTTTCTCAACCACTTCCCATACAATTGAGCAAAGAACTGTTCAACCGGGCATTACGTTTGTCCAAATAACTCAAGAACATATCAGAACTCCACAAAATCAGCTAGAAGTACCATCACCTAAAAACGAAATAGACGATTTAAAGTAAATAATGAAAACCCTCATGGATCAAATGAGTACACTTATAAACCTCATGTCAATGATTGCTAATAAAAAATAACGGCCTGTGCCAACATACACAGGAAACCAAATTATTTATACAAACCAATAACTTAGACATTCTGCTCATCTCTGAAACTCACTTTACAAATAGAAGTCCATAAAAATACCAAACTGTAACATATATATATATATATATATATATATATATATATATATATATACATATAACAAACCACCCAGATGAAACGGCACATGGAGGGTCAGCAGTTTATAATCAGAAAAAATCTAAAGCACTACGAACGAGCTGAATACAAACGCAACATTATCCAAACCACCAACATCAGTCTTCTAGATACCCTAGGAGAACTAACAATCTCTGCTATATATTGCCCTCCAAGGCATAACAACAAATATGAGCATTATACCTCGAATATTTTCGGACCTTGGGAAATCGATTTCTGGCCGGAGGAGACTTTAATGCGAAAAACACAATATGGGGATCCAGGCTCACAACTACCAAAAGGCGAGAATTATTCAAAGTTATGTCGGCTTATAATACGACTTATCTATCAACATTTCAGCCAACATACTGGCCATCTGGCCCCCATAAGATACCCGATCTTGTCGACTTTTGCGTAATCAAGGGTCTTAACTCCAACAAATTTGAAGTCAAGCCCTGCTTAGCTTTTACGTCGGACTACACTCCAGTCCTAGTAAACATGAATACACAAATATTGGGCAAACTGAAGAAACCATCTCTGTGTAGCAAATGGACAGACTGGGATTACTTCAAAGAAAAACTGGACGAACAAATTACTCTTGAACTGCCTTTGAAAACTCACCTCGACATAGAAAAAGCTATGGCAGACATCAGACTAGCAATACAAAGTGCGACGAGGCAAGCGACCCCAAACATAAACAAAGAACGAATTCGAGAAGAACCCCCAGTACTATTACAGCAAAAAATCTCCGAGAAACGAAAAGCTCGTAAACGATGGCAGATTACGAGAGCCCCGGTAGACAGACAACGGTATAATACCCGAGCAAAAGACCTCAAAAAACTACTGTGTAGGATACGCAATGACTCCATACAAAATTATCTTAAAGAAGTAACACCAACAAACGCAAGTGATTACCGTTTGTGGCGACTCACTCGTAAACTAAAGTACCAATAACATCTTCTACCTCCAATACGAACCAATCGTAACACATGGGCAAGAACGGATCAGGAAAAGGCCACGGTTTTTGCCGAACACCTTACCTCAGTTTTTCAACTACATCCATGTCAGTTAACTGCTGCTAAAGAAAAAGAGTTACTGAACCAGTTCGATGCTCCCTTTCAAATGGCTCTGCCCGTTCCTAAAGTTTCACCTAGTGAGGTTGAAGCAATCATACACCACGAGGTTAGCACTAAAAGACACCCGGTATGTCTCATTACCGGCGAAATTATTAAAAAGCTATCCGAAAAATGTATTAAAGTATTGGTACAAATATTTAATGCTGTTCTCAGACTTGAGTACTTCCCATGCACAAGTCATAATGATCCTTAAACCTGGTAAAAATCCAAATGAAGCGACCTCCTACCGACCCATAAGTCTTTTTCCAGTCCTCTCCAAAGTACTCGAAAAACTCATACTTAAACGACTGACCGACATCATAGAACAATATGAACTTATACCCCCACACCAGTTTGGGTTTAGAACACAACACGGAACTACGGAACAAGTCCATGGAATAACTAGGCAAATCCGTACTGACGTGGAAGACCGCCGGTACTGCTCGGCAGCCTTTGTCGATATAAGCCAGGCATTTGATAAATTTTGGCACCTCGGACTGAAATACAAACTTAAGCTCCTGCTCCCACATCCATACTACTCACTCCTAGCATCCTACCTTTCCGACAGAACATTTCAAGTAAAGTATCAAGAAGCCTACACGGATCTTTATCCTGTGCAATCTGGAGTTTCTCAAGGAAGTATCTTAGGATCCACACTTTACTCACTGTACATAGCAGACCTACCTCAATCACGGCTACATATGCAGATGATACGACTCTTTTAGCATCACATCAGGACCCTATTTCTGCATCTAGAAATCTGCAAAGCCATCTAAATCTATTTGAAAACTGGTTAAAAAAATGGAGAATGGAAACTAATGCAACTAAATCTACTCATATCACCTTCATCCTTCGTAAAGAAACCTGCCCTGCAGTCACACTTAATGGAACTCCCATATCTCAAAATGCTGTAGTCAAATACCTCGGACATTTAGATCGAAGATTAATTTGGCGTACTCACATTTTAACTAAGAGAAAACAACTGGGTTCTAAATTTCATCAAATGTACTGGATGCTTGGAAGGAATTCGAACTTATCCATCGAAATAAACTTTATTGTACAAAACTATCCTAAAACCCATTTGGACATACGGGATCCCTATTTGCTGATTGCACCTCAAATATAGAAATTCTCCAGCTCTTCCAAAATAAAGTCCTTAGATCTATTGTCAACGCACCATGGTACGTGCCAAATGCTTTACTCCATGCTGACTTAAAACTGCCTACAGTTCGTGAAGAAATCACTCGATTCAGCACAGTACAGAAAGAATCTGACATTTTACCCCAATGAGCTAGCAAACAACCTGTTGCAAGAAGAAGACGAGCCAAGACGACTTAAACGATTCAAACCTTCTGATCTTCCCACCAGATTTTAGACTTGCCATATCCTAAAGTACTACAGAGAATGTCCACTGGGACATTACTCTACATGACATGTTACTCCTAGATTAGTCTTAGATTAAGCAAACATCAATTGTATTTATAGTCTCCACCGAGACTGATTGTACAAATAAAAGTGGATATAACAAAAAAATCTTCTACAAGTACGGCTAATAATCTTATCACACTGACTATGTAAAATAAATAAATTCATAAATAATGCATTTGAATAGTTGTTTTCTTCCATTTTTCTGAACACTTTCAATTAAACTTATCAATAATTACACCAATTGACAGCGAAACTAAATGAACAATTTCAAAACAGTTACCATAGGCTACTTGCCAAATTGATCCTCACACTCATGTCATATCAGTAATAATTTTGCTAAATAAATGCTCATTAATCGAAAACTGTTCGAGATGAGTATAGGAACATTACACATAGAAAGATAGACAATTTCAAGAGTTTTTAGGACCAGATATAAAATACAGGGTGTTCCATTTAAAAAAACATACTTTTTATCGTATTTCCGAACAAGAAAAATATTTGTATTTTTGACACACCATGTACTATTATAACTTAGACTTGGACACAGATTGAAATTCCACTCGACATTACCTAACTCCTCATTAAATTTCAATGCGCTGATCTGTGAGAGTTTAAGACTGCGGACCATTTTTGAAAGCCATGTTTTTAAAAAAAAAAGTGAAATAAATTATGTCGAAAATGATAAAAGATAGGTATCGGGACATATTAAGAAAAGTTATTAAGAGATCAATAGGGAATCCAAAAAAATAATACACAGGGTATTCCATTTAAATTATCAAAGTTGCTAATACTTTCTTGTAGAAGCGGCAACACTGCACAGTTGAAAATATTTTCAAAAGAGAGAGCATATCCATTTATATAAGCCACCAAATATTCAAAGAGATCCCTTGACTATTTTTCCATAAACGTCTAATAGGCAGGCCATCCACCATCAATCATCCTGCATAGGGTGTATTTAAGAAATTGAATTAAAATAGAAGTGAATGTAGACATGTTCAAAAAGAAATTTTAAACACCCTATATGATAGAATTCAAAAGTAAAGTTAGTTTAGGATGAACTAGTCCAATATTGGATTCCAAATAAATTAACGAACAGTGGCAGAGATATAACAGTATGAAAAGAGTATGTTTTTGACTAAATTTTTAAAGAAAAATTCATAACTAGGCAACACTGCAGTTGACAATGTTACAAATTTGTAGTTGAGTGTAGAACCTACAGAGACTTCGTTTTTCACATAAAAAGCTACGCAGGGTGTACCATTTAAATTATCAAAGTTGCTAATACTTTCTTGTAGAAGCGGCAACGCTGCACAGTTGACAATATTTTCAAAAGAGAGTGCATATCCATTTATATAAGCCACCAAATTTTCAAAGTGATCTCTCGACTATTTTTCCATAAACGTCTAATAGGCCATCCACCATCAATCATCATGTATAGGGTGTATTTAAGAAATTGAATTAAAATAGAAGTGAATGTAGACATGTTCAAAAAAAAATTTTAAACACCCTATATGATAGAATCCAAAAGTAAAGTTAGTTTAGGATGAACTAGTCCAATATTAGATTCCAAATAAATTAACGAACAGTGGCAGAGATATAACAGTATGAAAAGAGTATGTTTTTGACTAAATTTTTAAAGAAAAATTCATAACTGGGCAACACTGCAATTGACAATGTTACAAATTTGTAGTTAAGTGTAGAACCTACAGAGAGTTCGTTTGTCACATGTACAGGTGTTCCATTTAAATTATAAATTCAAATTTCTTGTAGAAGCGGCAATGCTGCACAGTTGAAAATTTTTTTTTGAAAAGAGAGGATATCCATTTATGTAAGCCACCAAATTTTCAAACTGATCCCTTGACCATTTTTCCATAATCGTCTAAGAGGCCATCCATCATCAATCAACCTGTATAGCGTGTATTTAAGAAATTGAATTAAAATAGAAGTGAATTTAGACATGTTCAAAAAGAAATTTTAAACACCCTATATGACACAATCCAAAAGTAAAGTTAGTTTAGGATGAACTAGTCCAATATTAGATTCCAAATAAATTAACGAACAGAGGCAGAGATATAACAGTATGTAAAGAGTATGTTTTTGACTAAATTTTTAAAGAAAAATTCATAACTGGGCAACACTGCATTTGACGATGTTACAAATTTGTAGTTGAGCGTAGAACCTACAGAAACTTCGTTTGTCACATAAAAAGCTACGAAGGGTGTTCCATTTAAATTATCAAAGTTGCTAATACTTTCTTGTAGAAGCGGCAACGCTGCACAGTTGAATATATTTTCATAAGAGAGAGCATATCCATTTATATAAGCCACCAAATTTTCAAAGTGATACCTTGACTATTTTTCCATAAACGTCTAATAGGCCATCCACCATCAATCATCCTGTATAGGGTGTATTTAAGAAATTCAATTAAAATAGAAGTGAATGTAGACATGTTCAAAAAGAAATTTTAAACACCCTATATGATAGAATCCAAAAGTAAAGTTAGTTTAGGATGAACTAGTCCAATATTAGATTCCAAATAAATTAACGAACAGTGGCAGAGATATAACAGTATGAAAAGAGTATGTTTTTGACTAAATTTTGAAGGAAAAATTCATAATTGGGCAACACTGCAATTGACAATGTTATAAATTTGTAGATGAGTGTAGAACCTACAGAGACTTCGTTCGTCACATAAAAAGCTAAGGTATTCCATTTAAGAAAAATATATTTGGTATTACTCTCTTTTTTAGTACATGACAATAATTTTGTAATCTAGCAAAGATGACATTATAAGTTTCATCAAGAAAATGTACGGTTTAGTAACTATTCGCTTATTGAACTACCCTGTATAACGTATTTATAACCATAACAATAATAATAGTTCATTCACCAGTTCGTCGTCCAATTTTGTTTGCATTTAAATAACACGTTAAACAAACCACACGATTTCATCAAATTTGGGTTTCCGAAAATTCCCAATGGAGACAAAGAAAAACGCGAACGTGTAATAAAATATTTAAATATACTCTCTGCCAACATTATAGATATTATCTTCCAAATTAATTGTTGCATAAAAATACTTAAGTACACAAAAGGAGTGGGTTTTAAACAATTTTTTATGCTAATCATATTTCTTAAGCGCGCGCGTTCCACATACACATCATATTATAATATATACATTTTTTTATACTTATTAATAAATTTTCCCTTTCAATTTCAAAGATACATCGTGTCAGATCTTTAGATTAATATCTCTCGAGGCACTCGCAAAAAAAGCCTATAAAATCTGACATAATAATTATTATACTCTTGATCAGGTATTTCGTGTTAGATATTTCTATCAAAATATCAGAAAAGGTCATCGTTTATAACACGTCAAATAGTTCCGAAAAAAAAATTATTACCGCTTATATAGGAATTTATTGGCAGCGTAGTCAAGTGAAAGCCATAATAAGCACTTTCGTAACATATTCCGCTAATTTTTCTTTGCAATTACGATCAAATTTTGCTGTGTTAAGTTCTATTCATAATTCAAAGAGAGAAATAGTACATACGTCGTTCACAAATTAAGTATTTTTCTTGATGAAGTGATTGCAAAATTAATTTTACATTTACAATTTTATTTAATTTAAGGAAATTATAAGTGACTTTGACGGAAATGAAATAAAAAAACAGTGGCAGTTTGTGGTTTTATACGAATTCAAACAATTTCCAGTAAACGGTTTTACTTAAAATTTTGAGCAAAATCAAATATCGTTAATTTACTGTTAATTTTAATATAATTATACACATTAAATAGCCAACATAGGCATTGCTCAACTTTTAAAGATTTATTATCATCATTAGTGTTCTTTTCACTTTTCTCGTGCTCACGTTCATCTTCACGCAAGCTCCCCTTTTTTCGCACACGATTACTTAAAAATGTGTACGTTATTCAAATGGTTAAACATTAATTCAAATAATTTTTTAAATGGGATTTTGCTGGCTTCCGATGGAACAGAAATTGTGCTCAAAAAGGTTTTTTAACCCTTTAACGGTTGGTGGTTGATAAATCGACCACTTATTTTTTTTCCTTCTAACAAACGCGCAAAAAGGATATCGACCAGAAAATGTTGACTCACGCCCGTATTAAGTGTGGCCTGCACTAAATTTGTCTATGTAAGTCATTTGCAAGCATATTGTTGACTAAGTGGTTGAAATTTCGACCAGTGGTAGTTTGAAGGTTCTGTTTGGTCACAACGTAAGTAAAGTCAATTTTCAATTTTTTTACATACACAGGGTGGGTGTCTCCTGCGTGGACGGAGGATTTCTCGTAACTATTAGAGATATCAAAACGAATTTTGGTGTGGTAATACACGATCATTGTACCTACGTTCTAAAAATATTTAGGTATATACAGAGTGATTAACAACAATATGCCAACCCAAACCCGTGTTTTTTTTTAATGGAACACCCTGTATATTTTTGCATGTTTGGATTTACTGTTACATCTAGAATAAAAGTATACAAATTTGTATCTGTATCACTAACCGTTCTGCAGATATTGTCACTTTAGTACCAAAGTAGAGTTATCTTCGGAACCACGATGCGAGCATTGTCACCACAATTTTGTAAATCTGTTTATACCACCAACTATTAATAATAGTCTACTAATAAACAAACTAGGAAATTTTTCAAAAACATGTAAAAATATACAGAATGATTAACTTACGCGAAATGTAATTTTTCAAATTTTTTTAAAAGCAACACCCTGTATATTTTTTCACATTTCGATTCTCCGTTAAAAGTAGATACTAATTGATATTAGATTTCATAGCCATAAGATGGAACCTTCTTGAGATATTGACGCTTTATTTGAAAATATTGACATAAAGAAGAACAAATAAAACAAACTCCAAAGCAAGTGAGAAAATACGAATGCCAAATAAATTCTTTAACTATTAATTAATAGTTAATTAATAACTAAACAATAAAATAATTCTCTACACCCAAAAATAAGTTGAACAAGTAGGGGAGAGTGGGCCACAGTGAAACATTTTTTTATTTTTTTAGGCATAACTCATTCTCTGTTGATTATAAGTGAAGTTTTTTTATGGGTATAAATTGTGGAACATTTTCGATGCAGTTTTGGTAAGAATACATATAAAATTATACCAAGTAAATTTTTTATTACCCTTTTTAAAAAACATGACAACTGTTTCATTGTGGACCAACTAAGGTACACAATGAAACGTCGAATAGTTTACAGTTAAAAATAGTTAAAAGTTTATACAGGGAGGAAAGCATAATAAAATATTAAGAATTAAAAAGATATATTTCTTAAAAACAATATTTAAGTTAAAAAAAAAGGTTTCAAAAAAGTAGATTAATTATCTCACGTCAAGTGAGCCAAAGGAAATGAAAAATTTCAAATAGTTCGAGATCCTTTTCGTGTTTCGTCTGGCTTCGGGCTGAGGCAAAACACTTCTGATGTCACGTATATTCACAACAGAAACATCGGGTACAGTTGGAAATAGAAAGCTGCAATCTCCAAATTTTTTTGTCTTGCGTAAGAAAGATGTTTCATATTCATCACCTCCCAATTCATCCAGTACATTGCCGATGTAATAAATGTTCCCATTGAATCTAACAAGAACGAAGTCTTCTTTCCTGGGCGTTTTATTTTCAAATCATCAACATCAGATAAACTCAAATGATCTTCATCAGAGCTTCCAGCATATCTTAGTTCTACATCTGAATCTGAGGACTCATCATGATGTTGTACTTTCTTTACTGTTTTGGCCTTTTTGTGTTTCTTTTCTGATATTCTGATTCGAGTCTTTTGTGAAATATGCTTTCTGTTTTCTTTTTCCAGAAGAGCTTCTTTCTCGGATGAGTTGGTTGTTATTGTGCTTCGTTTTTTTCCCTTGGCTGTCTGTTACTGTTCTTTCGACTGTGCGCTTTAGGGAATCCTTTATATTCTTGTGGTGAGGTAAATTTTTCCTTCAAAATACTAGTAGCGGCAACGCTTCCAGTTGAGATAGCAACATTCTTCTCAGGTGTTCCTTGTTCACCATAATAGAGTGCATTCTGTTGCGATGGACTCGGCTCATCAACTGGATTATTGTTGTTTGATACTGACTGTGCTGGTGAGCCACAGAAACCAACTTCATTAACATCTTCGTTTGAAGAGCTGGGAACTACGTCAGTTTCTACAAGAGGTCTATCAGTAACTGCCGAGCTAAGGAAATCACTGGCTGTGAAAATGAATTTATTCAAAGGATAGATTCCACACTTTTTAAACCTAACCATTATATTTGCTGGAGTTAATGCCCTTGTGAGATCTTCAGATACACATTCACTGACATCATGAATCGATAGAAGAACAACCGGATGTCTAATCATCCAAGATTGACAGGCAGAATTATAGTAACTCTTGAAAGGAGCAAATACTGACACATCAAGAGGTTGAATTTTATTACTAGTATGTGGAGAAAGTGTATCCCAGCATTTCTTGCTTTATCCACAACTTCAATGCTAATATGGCTCTCGTGGTTGTCAAAGATTAATAAAGTAGGGCTCTCTTTACAGCTTCCTGTATTATGAAAATGTAAACTTTCACCATTAACACTCATAATAAATACTTATCTTTTTTTTTTAATTGTATTTAATAAATCTAAACGTTTAAAAAGTTAAAGAGTAGTAATGTTTGTAAATTTTAAAGTTTGTATAAACAAATTTTGTAAAAATTTAAAAATTAAACATTAAACTGCCTCAAAATAAAACCAGTTTAAACAAAAGCCAACATAAATTTTTTAGAAAAAAATTTAACTTTAAGGTTATAAAAATTAAATTTAAAACTTCCTTTAAAATGAAAACCAAAATTCTCTTAACAAATAAAATTTAAATTTGCCAGCCAAAAAAAATTTTAACAAAAATTTAATGAGGTTATGATGTTTAATTAAATTTGGAAAATTTTCAATTTTAAAATAATAAACATTTCACAAATTCTTAATTTATCAAATTTAAAATTTAAATTTTTAAAGACCCATTAAAACCCCAAAAAATTTAAGTTCTTCTTAAATGTTTAATTAAAAGGGCTTAGATTTTTAACCCAAAATTTGAAAAAGGGTTTAAAACCACAATTTCTTTAAAATTTTTTAAACCATTACTTGGAAATAATAAGGTACAAACGGAGAAATAAATTTTAAAGTCCCTTTCCCCAAAAGGTTAAGTTTAACCCTTTCCTGTAAATTTTTAAAATGGGGAAACAATTTCGCAAATTAAATCAGGCCCGAAGTTTTACCAAAAAGGGTTCCCTTTGGAAAAACCGCATATTGTTCCTTTAAAATTTTTTTGGGAAAGCCAACTGGTTGGGAATATAAGGTTGGCCCAAAAACTTAACCAATTTGGCCCTGCCCTTTTCCAATTTGGAAACCGCTTGTTTAACCTGTTTAACCCCTTTCCTTTGGCTACAAATTTCCTTTGGCAACATGTCGGAATAGTCGAATAAGTTTCCTCTTTTTGAAAATCGGAACCATTGAGGTTCCTGGTATTCGGGATTTAAAGTTCCTTTTAAATTTGGAAAAATGGTCGTATTTTACCATTAAAAGGGAGGTTAATTCCTTGGAAAGCCTTAACACCCGTTAATTTTTGGCAATACTTGGTTTTGGCTTCCTTCCTTTTAAAAAAATTAACCAAGGCCCTGTACCATTTTGGTTCCATGAAATTCCGGAAAGGTTTTTGTTTAACTGAAACGTTTCCACTGTTTACTTTGGCCGGTGTTTCAAAGGGATTTCTAACAATTTTGGAAAGTTTTAAGAAATTTCCCATTTTTGAAAACTTGGGTTTATTAACAAATGATTCCACGCCGTAAATATTCAAATTTAGTTGCTTTTAAATATTTGAAATTGTCAGAAAAATTACCTTAAAATTTGGGCCACTTGGCCTCAATACAATTTCCCCATTTAATGGAAGAAAACCAGCATTAAAGCCGCCAGTTAAACCTTCCAAAATGCAATACCCTATTTTTTTGGTTTTTTGGCTTTTCCTTGGGCCCCCAATTGAAAAAAAAAATTAAATTAAAGTTAAAATGTGGAACCCAGTAAACCTTTGAATTGTTGGTAAAGGAAAGTTTCACTGGAAACTTTGAGGGTTTCGATTGAAACCCTTCTAACAATTTTTCAAAAGTTTTGAAACTTAAAACCTTTTTTTAAAGAAAGGAATGAGGTGGTAACAATGATCCAGGCGGCCGTTTAAAATTTTTAAAACAATAATTTTAAGAAGATATTTTAAATTATGTTGGAAACCCTTGTTGAAACCCTCTAGAAAAAATTACCTTAAAATTTTCCAAACTGGGTTCATTTCCAAAACTTAAATACCCTTTTAATAAGACCCATCAAAGAAAAGGGCCCCTTGATTTACCAACCCCACCAAAACTGCAATCGGCGGGATTTAAAATTTAAATTTGGATTATTTCCTGAAAGGTGTTTATGTGGGATTTAATTCCATTAAAGTAAAACCTAAATTCCAAATTAAATGTTTCAAAATTGGGCCTTCAAAACTTTGCAATTTCCTTGGAAAGAAAGATTCACTTTGAAACAACATTAAAGGCGAAATTTCGATTGAAAGGAGCCAAATTTTTTTTATAAACTTCGCTTTTGGAGGTGTGGTAAACTTGTTTCTTTAAGGTAGCCCCAAAGGAAAAATCAACTTCCATTTGGCTTGGCCGTTGGATAACCACTTCCGTTTATAAACCTCACTAAATTTCATAAAGATTTTTCCCGGTTGTTTCTTTGGGGAACGTTCCAGTTGAAAACGGGTACCGAAATATTTCTTTTTTTCCAAAAAAGTCAAACCATTTTTCCAAAAATTAAATTTTTCTTCCAAAAGACTCCAAAAAAAAAAAGGACCAAAAATTGATTATAACAAATTAAAACAATGATGCTTGTTCCCAACCTTAAGATTTGTTTTTTGAATTTATTGTATAGTTAAATTTGTATTTTAAATATTTTTAGTAAAAGGGTCAATTTTAAAAGAATGTTTACTAAAAAATTTTCTTATTTACTTTTAGGAATCCAAAGGGAAAAATTCAGGATTTTTTGAAAAATTAAAAATTCATTTTAAAGTTAATTTCTGATATTTTAAGGTTTGAAATTTGTTTTTTTAATTAAAGTGGAACTTATTATTAATTTAGGTGGTGGTACAGTTTTACTAAATTGTGGTTCCAAATTAAACTCAATTTTTCTTCAATTTTGGGTTGTTTTTCCCTTTTATTCAAATTAACCAGGAATTAAAATCTATACATTCCATTAAAACTTTGGGTTGGCTTTTTTGTTCAATCAAACCCGGGTACCAAAAATATTTTTTGTGTTGCCAAATAAAGTTATTACCACCCAAAAATTTTTTATACCAATTGCAAAAGGACAATTCCAAAACACCCAAACCCTTAATACTTTATTTTAATAATTAAAAATTTGCAAACCTAGATTTCAATTGTTCCCTAAGCCTTTACCGATTTTTTTGGGGTTGAATTCATTGTTAGTTAAATTTTATTTTTAGGGTTTTTCTAAAAGGGTCCAATTATTTCAAGGAAGAGTTCCCCGTCTTTTTGGCCTATTGAAACCCTTTAATCCCAATTATATCTAATTTTAGGGAATCCGAAAGGGTGAAAAATAAAGGAGTGGCCCCTTTGGGAAAAATTGGTTCCTTTCCTTTAATCATTCTGAATAATTTTAAGTTTGGTGAACATGAATAATAATTTATATGGTATTCATTATTTTAGTTTTCTAACCTATAAATATGTGGCGTTTGTCAACAAAGCAAATTTCTGGTATCTCGTGAGTAAGCAATGAGACCTTCAGGATCGGGTGCAGACCACTTTTCTAGTTTGTGGAAAATTGATTGTTAGGAGACATTCAAATTAAACAGGCAAACAGGCTTTATTTACAATAATGATATAAAAATAAAGAAAAACACTAAATATTAATAATAAATAAACTAAAAATGGACTCCCGGTAAATAATAAAGAAACTAAAATATAATTCTGGTAACCCTTCCGCATCGGGACGGCACTGTCCAGTGCGATACTGCGTTGGATGCGCCCTCTCTACCTATCGCTGAAATTATACGGGCTAATTGCAGCAGGTGACTTTAAACATACGTGATATCAGAAATGTGTATTGTGCTTCAGAGTTATGGGTAGCAGGATTAATTATGTGTGGAAATCAGGCGAGTGTAATTTTGTATAATTTTATGTAGATACAACAGGTGTTCGTCACCCCGGGGGGTGAAACGTTATAGCTTCTAAAATTAGGGTTGGATATATAGAGTATATAATTAGGGACGTCCAGTTGCGTTTATGGCAAAGATAGGAAATTGCTATAATAGAATTTAAGAACTAGAATCGGTGTTCGGGGCAAAACCTCGATTCACCTTCTAGTGTGATATTGAGATGGTTTGGAGTTGATTATTTCTCATAAAGGTGACTATTTGTTCGGACTGAACCTCCATTGAACTAGTGACGCCTGTGTTTGTAATTTAAAAGCCCATATCGGTGCACAGCAATCCAATAATGATGGTTTAAATTACAACCTTTTTTAAATTCCGTTTCTCTTTCGTGGCGGAGTAATATATTTACAGGAAAGATCCTAAAGGACGCACTACGTGAAAATACAGGGTGGTACCTCCGGCAAATCACATACAACGTGCCTTTGACAAATTTATACCCCAAGCTCGGTGCTATAAACAGCCAAGCCTGTTTGATATAAATGAGCCTGCGACAGGGTAGTTAGAAGTAGGGCAGTCGATTTATGGACGTCTGGTGAATGGTTTGTCGGCAGTACCAGTGGTGGAGTTGGTGGTGAGTGCGGGATGAATGAATGTTAATGGGAACGTTGGTGGCTTGTCGGGTGGAGTAATTATTTCTAATGAATGGAAATGAGGGTGTAACCGTCCGGTTAGGTAAGAATTATACAAATAAGTAAAAGTAGGGTGTAGGTATATAGTCAAGGGTTAGGTTTGTATCTGGTCAGGTAAATAAGTGTCTTGTACCAGGACAGGTATACTGTTAGTAAATACCAGGTCAGGTATAGGCAGAGTAAAGTAATAGTACTGGTAATGTCAAGTAATTGAAAATAAGTGTTAAAAATAAGTGTGTTTGTGTGGCTGGGGATCTAGTATATATAAAGGAAATTGGGGAGTAGGAAACAGGATAACAACTGATAACCTTTTTAAAGAATGTAATAGAACAGTTGTGGAAACAATTTGGAAATAAGGATTGATATCAATTATTTCTAGGAATGGAAAATATGCAAGGATTCAAGCAGGATCATTACAAATGTATCAATATTGTTGTTTATTTTTATACGTAAAAAATATTTTATACCTTTGATGAACGTGCCCTAGCCACGTGTCTGTGTGGATTTGTGGTCTCTTAGTCTTTGTTGCTATGAACGATTTTCATTGTTTGCGGAAAATTTAAAACATGTACTTTTTATACGTTTAGTGCTCGTAACTCTAACAAAAATAATATAAATTTACACGAATTGAGTCGAAAACACTCAGAGGAAGTATTCGACTGGCTAAATGGCATAACAAGTGAGCAAGATGAAAATTTGGAACTCGATGGTGATAGTGACGCGAATGACTGTCATATAATAGTACTCCCTCCGTCACAAGAAATATAGAAGTTAACCCAGTAGGTACAATTAGACAAAAAAAAGGTGACATAATTACCTTATTTACAAGTTATTTTGCCTGTTTCAGAATGCGTGCTTATTTCTTGTGAAAATACACCGACCACATCAACATCATCATCTTACCATAAGCCTTCTGAACTCATCATTAGAAAACCATGAAGAGCAGCAATAAATTATGCAGATCATAAAGAAAACAATGATAATTTCGATTCCGATGATTCAATCAGAGATCCTGGTGAAGTAACAAAAGAAATCCCATGGACCTTGATTTCGACTCAGATACAGAAGAGATATTCAACCACGGCCAGCAACTTATCAATTTGCAAAAAATGTTCTTGTTTTTCAAAATATATTGCAAGCAATTTCTCAGAAAAAAATTGGACCAACATTTGAAATGCGTGAAAGTACTCCTGCCGAAATTTTTTGACGCAGAGATGTTGGAAAACATCATCGAGCAGACAATTAAATATGCAAACTAATGTGGAAAATACATAAATCTGACCTTGGATGAGCTGAAGGTGTTCTTTGATTCGTTGATTATTATGGGGTTTCACAGTCTACCTAGTACGAGAGATTATTGGTTTGGCACAATAAAATTAATGGAAATTTTACTTTCAAAGAATAGTTTTGCCAACGGAACATTCCGAATAAACCGAAAAGGATACCCTAAAGAAATCATGAAAGATTATAAAGATTAGAAAACATGGGATTCAGACTTCGTGGTGATTTGTCCGTTTTAAAATGGAAGGACAGGGGTAAAAGGTCTATAGTCTTGTTGAGCAACATGCATAATCCGGCACATGCCACTAAAGTAACGCGGAGAAATAAAACCGGAGAAAAAGAACAAGTAACCTGTACTACAGTGGTTAGAGATTGTAATCGTTACATGGGCGGAGTAGACGGGTTTGACCAGCAACTAGCATGTTATTTTATTGGATGGAAATCTAGACGTGCGTCAAACTCTTATATTTTTGCATAGATTCCGCCATAATAAATTCATATATTTTATATAAAGAATCAAAAAATCTACGAATAAGCCAATGTCACACTTATCTTTCAGAAGCTTATTAGCTAATTGGCAATTTTCAGAATAGTAGGAGGAAAGGCCCAATACCTCAGAAATCAAAAGAAAATCTCATGGGAGAACGTTCAGTATGGATCACGCATGTCGAAGAGTCAACGTTGGTAGGCATCTACCAGTCAAATCTTCAAGCAGAAGATGTGCCTTTTTGTGCAAAAAAAAGGGTAAACGGTATCAAATTGCATGCTGCAAATGTGAGGTAGCTTTGTGCTTAGTGTTTCGTGCCTTTCCATGAGACATAATATTTTTATTTGACTACTTAAAAGTTTCTCTTTTGTCTAATACTGTTTTTTATGTTTTATGTGTCATATAGTCCAGTCATTTTAGCTTAAACAAGGCCGTCAGTGCAAAAAAAATGGCGACACCAATATTTTTTTTTAATCGCTTCATTCTTTGTTTTAAACAACATATTAAAAATAGAGAACGATAGCGGCCAGGTTTTAAAAATTATTCAAGGTCAAAGGTCACAAAAATCAGTTTTTTTGCAAAAAATCTCGTTTTTTAGGGCTCGGGGGTCAAGTGAGGTGGTTAGAAGAGATAAAGTTCATGAAATTATCTACAAAAATGGTCCTATTCATTTTTCACGTAGGATGAACCGTTTGCGAAGTGCAGAGAGACGAATGTGAACGTCGAGCGCTGTATTTGTTTCCGCACCACCGTTGAAGTAGAATACAAGGCGCATTTTCTTACATGGTGTCCCCAGTAGGTCTAGTCCATGTTGAGTGTAAGGAAATTACGCTTCGATGTGTTAATTATTGAAACTGCAATAGAAGAATCAATTATTAACACTACTGTCATAGTAGGCGAGGACATCGATATTTTGGTTCTCTTCATCGGACGTAGTCATTTGCAACAACAATTATTTTTCGTGAAACCAAACAAAGGAAAGGTCAAGACACAATTTTATAATTTTTCAAGCTTTTACAAATATCCTCAATCTAAGCAACATATTTTATTGCTACATGCAATATTCTGCTTTTCTTGAACTCTATTGCTCTATTGAACAGAGAAGAACTAAATACATTAAAGATGTTCGAAAATCGTCCTGATTTGTATCAAGCTGCCGAAATTTTTCAACAAGAAAATTGTTCTCAATAACTTATATTTGAGAATGGAGTGAAAATTATGTTGGCAATGTATGGAGCACCTAAGTCGGAAACATCTCTTGATAATTACCCGTATTTAATTTCTGCAAAGTCGACAAGGTTCAATACTGCTGTAAAATTACCATCGCTTACATCTACAACTGCAGCAGCTCAACAACACTTGTGTCGGGTATATTACCAGGTCCAAACATTACTGGGAAGAGACATAGGTCCAAAACAATGGGACTGGATCTTTAATAACATTTGTTTAGGGCCCATTACAACATTGATATCACCTGCGCCAGATAATATTCTTAATACCATTTTTTGTAATTGTACGAAAGGATGCGGTGCAAATTGTGGATGAAGAAAAATTGGTTTATCTTGCTCCATTGAATGCGGCAACTGTCATGGACAATCATGTCTCAATGCAATGCCTGAAACTTCTGCTGTTGATTGCTGCGATAATGTTTCTACTGAAAGTGATATTGATCGTTTTGTAACAAATATCAGCAAAGATGAGAAAGATAACGAAGATACAGACCTCCTAGAACTCGACAATGAAATAGTAATACGTGAAATTTATGAAGACGAGGACGAAGCGTAATTTTTGTACACTCAACATGGACTAGGCCTACTGGGGACACCATGTAAAAAAAAACGCGACATGTATTCTATCTCAATGGTGGTGCTGCGGAAACAGATACAGCGCTCGACGTTCACATTCGTCACTCTGTACTTCGCAAACGGTTCGTTATACGTGAAAAATAAAAAGGACCTTTTTGTAGATAATTTCATGAACTTTCTTCCTTGTAACCACCTCAATTGACCTCTGAGCCATAAAAAGCAAAAAACTGATTTTCGTGACTTTTGACTTTGAATAATTTTTAAGACTGGTCGCTATCGTTCTCTATTCGCAATATGTTGTTTAAACCAACAAAGAAGCGATTGCAAAAAAATTGCTGCCACCATTTTTTTTGACTGAATTAATATTGTTTGCGAAAAAGTGCAATAAACTGGAATTTGTGAAAATTTACTTCCTGTTCACGAACCAAAAAAAAACAATCTGTTCAGTTTCTTTCTTTTGTCTTATTTCTATACAAAATGTAAGTGGTTGAAAATTCAACCATGGAAAATTCAATGTCCATAGAATCCGTAGACGGTCACTGGTGCAAACATCGACAACCCATTAGCGCCTAATCGGTAGTGTTTACAAAAAAAGGTTAGTACAAAATTGTTCACATTTTAGGTGTTAAATATGAATCCGGTAAAAAAATTTAATTTTGTAATAATAATAATACTGCCCTGCAAAGGGTTGTCAGGGATACTTTAAGCATAACGAATTTAAATTCAAAAGAATGCACGTTTTCGCTCATTTTATTTTTTTTTACGAGGTTCGCTGTCAGAACCAGGAATAAATATATACAGGGTGTCTCAGCGAGACTGTTCATTAGAAGTTTATGGGGTTGTAGCCAAAATAAAAACTGGAAAATTTAAAATCAGACACAATTGATTGAGTTCTCGTCAACTAAATTATTTTCAAACTTCTAGCGGTTCGGGTTATACCGGAAGTCGCTATCTACTTTGTTATTTCCAATAGAATAAGCTATATATGTTTGCATTTCTGGATGGGAACCATAATTTTGAATCTTTTTTATTCAAACTGCACCATGCCCATCTATTACGGTTTTTGACACAAACACGGACAGACAGACAGACAGTACATACGAGCACATACGCACACCACGCAGCCTCTATCTGCCCTCGCGCTCGGATTCAGTGGTCCTAAAACCGATATTTCCGGTCTCAGTTTTTTTACCGATCGCAATAACTTTCCATTTAGGCACGAAAGTTAAAAAACATAATGTATATAATTCAATAATAACGCAATAAAGCCTTTATACCTATACATAGATATAAAAAAAATGAACTGTGTATATTTTAAACACGCACAATATACTTAATTCAGTAGATGTTTTAGATTAGTTCAAAAGAATTTTCAGTATTCTGGAATGTCTCTTAAACACCAACATAATCGAACTAACATCGGATTTTGATTTATGGCGTGCATTTTTATTAAAATGATTACTGTTTTGAACTTTTAAACGCAGCCGTCATCGCTGTACACATTTAATTGATTATGATTTCTACATATTAGAAAAAAGGAGATCGTGTACTTTGAACTTACTATTAAGGATAATGAGTTACGTAACTGCAAAAAAAACACTCTCTTAAGAAATTAAAAGCCCATTTTGAAACGGTACGTATAGATAATTCTGGTTTGCTTGGATTGTTAACAATACCTTGTTGAGTATTGCTGTCATTAATGACATTATTGCGTTCTTTACCAAATGCAAATTATATTTCAATAAAAAATATTTCCCACGACTTAATCTAACAATACAACAATTATTACTATAGAAAGCATTTACTACAAAAAAAAAGCTTAGAAATCAAGATAATTAGAAAAAAAATTGGCCCTCAATCTTGATCCTTGCGACACGCCATTCACAAAAACGCAACCAATCAGCTATCCTTACGGTAAAATGAATCGAAAAACGTCACGTCATCCCGATTTGCATAGTATTTTATAACGTTGATAAGAGAAATTCTCGCACGAATAATAAACTATTAAAAAACAGTATGTTTGAAATTCAGTTCATTCATCAAACTAGTCCAATGTTGAAGTTAAAATTACACAACAAAAGTTGGAATGTTAATTACGTTTCGAGTGAATAAAACACGCTCACTCTATATATTCTAGGTTAGTGATATCGTAAACGAGAATTGAGAAAGAAAAAAATAAACCTGTCTCATTTGTCTCTTAACGGATTCTTTTTAATAAACGAAAATGCGAGTTTGCTAACAAATCTATACGAAACTAATTAGAAGGCTTTAAGTAAATCCAGGAAGCAAAGACTGAATTCCGATCTGTCCGAGAGATATTTTACGTAATGCTCGGTTTTATTGTTGTCCAAGCTCGCTTCCTCTACTGTAAAAAGATCCACCTCTAAGATTTCTAACGGTACACTACCAGGTGATACAATATGGTAGGAATTCTCTCCTTGTTAATCGATATTGTAACTGCATTTTAGACATATGCAACGCCATCTAATAACCTTTTTTCATCTAATGCAAGATAATTTTAAATTACTGGAAGATGAACGATGTAAATATAAAATGATCCGTTAAAAATACCGCAAGTGAGTCTGTTTTAAATTTTTTTGTGGATTAAATTACTTGTGTTATAAGTTTGTTTGCTGCAGACGTTTTACGTGAAAACATTTGATTTAAAAGTTGAAAACTTTATTTCCTTGTTATTTCCGCACGTTTTTAGAAAAAGCTCTCGCAAACTTTTGGTCTGATTTTATGATGAAATATGATTGTGTTAAGATTAAGAGTTGTAAAATGCAGAACTTTTTTAAATATAAAACAATATTTTAATCTACGTATATGTGATTTACATTTTAAATGTTTTGAAAGACAAACAAAATTTCTAAAACAACAATTTAATTTATTTTTTACGGTTGCATTTTATTGCAGGTATTTTAATGTTGCATAAAAAATGCACACGCCTTGATTCTAAAACAAAGGTCATAAAATATAAAAAGTATTAAACGTAAAATACGTTTTAAATTCACAATTCGTAATAGATAAGATACACGAATTCCTCTTTCCATTAAAGTTAAAATACCTGACGCCTTTGTGATGTAATTTCAGATTTTAAAATAAATTAATTTGTGCTCAAGATGCTTGATCTCTTTTTACTAAGCATAATTTTCAAACTTTTCAAATTTATTTTAATTATTCACTGGTTAATCAATGATAAGAGAACTTCCAAAATTGCACAAAAATGAAAAATGTTATAACGATACTAATTATTAGAACACAAAATATTCACTTTTCCAAGAGTATAACAGTCGATTCAAAGTATAAAGGATAAAAAAGGCCATAAAAAACAAAACGTATTAAAAGTAAACGTTTTCAATTAACAAAATAATCTTGGAGCAAACTACAACCAGATTAAAATTTAAAAATGAAAAAAAAAAAAATCAGGAAATATCCAGCAGTCATAATCGTAGATTATACACATATTTAATAGAGGATATTCAAAATAAGAATGTATGTAAAAATGTGTATGTAAATAGAGCTGCATATTTAGCGTCAATGCCGTAATAGGTATACAATCTTTGATGATAACTCCTCTTTTGCATTAAAGTTAAAATACCACAGAACTTTGTGATGTGATAGATTTTAAAATAAATTTATCTGTTCTGAAGAAGCATAACCACTCTTTCCTAAATATAGTCTTCAAACTTATAAAACTTATTTCATTATTTCCTGGTTTATGATTAATATGAGAACGCCCAAGGTGCATACAAGGGCAAAAATTAATTAATAGCACACAAAATAAGCAAAGGTCATAAAATATTAAAACATATTAAAAGGAAACTTTTTTAAATTGCCAAATTCTCTTGAATCAAACCAAAACCACTTTAAAATTTAAAAATAAACAATGTTCTAGAAACATTCGTCTTCATGAGGAGACTCTTGCAGCCAAAATCATACATTATACACACACTTAATATAGATTATGATCGAAATCAGAACGAACAGCATCAAATGGCTAGTGTTAGAATTTAGAAGTCAACTACACTAAGAAATGTTTTGGGCGTCATGAAGTTCGTCCCACCCAGAATTATTATGTATGTAAAAAAAATGTATGCAATTAAAGCTACAAATTAGCGCTACGGTCGTAATAGATAGATAAACTCCTTTTTCCAATATAATTAAAATATTAAAACATAAAGTTTTTACACTTATTTTAATTATTTCCTGGTTTAATCTTATTGATATGAGAATTTCTAAATTGAACTAAAGCGTAAAGTGATGTAACGATATTAATTAATAGCACACAAATAATTCATTTTTCGAGAACAGTCGATTCAAAGTATAAAACATATCGATTTCACGAAAATCTAGGTTTTCAAGTTACCTTACATACTCCGTTATAACATATAAGTGTTTTGTAACTGTGGTCACATATTAGTTGAGTTGAACGACCCATTTCCACAGTTTTGCTTGCGTAGCGCGTTTCGTAAGTAGGACTGTTTTCGCACTTGAGTCTAATTAACCTTACTGATTTTTTCCCAAGCACTTGACTTCTCCATCAATCGAACTAGGAATCTATCACTTATATGTCTGATATACGCACGCACCAACACACACACGCACTCGTACGCGCACGTACACACACACGCGCGCGCACAAGCACGCATACTCACGCACACACACGCGCACACAAACGCGCACACGCATGCCCGTACGCACACACGCACATACGCGCACACACACACGCGCGCGCACGCACACACACACACACGTACACACGCACACACACGCGTACGCGCGCGTGCTCCTACACATAGGCACACACGTGCACGCGCACGCCACGCACCCATCACGCACACACGCACGCACGCGGGCACCCCCCCCCATCCAGCCATGAATGAAATGGTCTTTTGTCGCTGCTGCATGAATAAGCATCTGAATAACATGAAGCTGACTAATAGGCCGATATGTAGAGACTGCGGTGAGAATCATGAGACACCATACCACATCATAAGCCAATGTGAAGTATTTAAGTACTTTAAAACGGACAAAATCCTGGACGCCGTAAAATATCGAATAATATATCATACGTAACAGAACCAATCAGTCGGAGAGAACCTGAAAATGGAAAATGGGACGTATTTTATGTACTGACAGGAGTCAGCGGTAGTAGCAGCAGACGTGCGACAACACCCGGGAAAACAACTCGCGAAAACCTGAAATTAACCATTAAAAACCTCTACAGGAAGTTTCACGGAAGGAGACGTTCGAGAAACTACGATCGAAGAGGAGCCGATTACTCAGCAACCTGGTTTTTCTGGAACGCTCCAGGGACATCATCCCAAGCAGTCTAGAATTAAGTTTTCACAAACGAAGCTACAAAACTAGAAGCATTCTATGAAGAGCAAGCGAGACGCTAGTATGGGAAGCCATACAGAGCACAAGAAGGCCGCTGGACAAAGTCAACAACTACTGGAACTACATCATAAACTAAGCTATAAGATTTACGCCAGCATATGGCATACGACCGACCAAGTATCCAACTTACGAGCCGAACCCGACAGCACGCTGACAACGAAGAAGTAGAAATTGAAATTCAACCAAAGTAAGAACAAACAACACACAACTGTAGACGCGGCCAAGGTGACACATAATATCTCTAAATAACGATATCATCTAGACGAAGCGTCAGTAAAAGCTTCAATTTTGCGATCAATCACAAAACTCGACAGAGACGCACCCGAAATCATACAAGACGTTTCTCAAGTATTGAGGAAAGCACGACCACCGACGTGGAATATACAAAAAAAAAACAGTTGCACGTACTGTGGAACATAAAATTCAATAAGGACATCCAGTCGGCAAACAGAACGCCACAGTGACAATGGACCAACCGATAGGAAGGGATTTCACAACCTGTCTGAAGAAGACCATCAAGGCCAAAATCAAGGGCAGCAAGATCAGCGATGAAAAACACCTTCAACTGATACCACAGAAGAAATCTTCAAAATGTCAAAACTGCATGGGTTATCAAAAATCCATAAGACGGGTGAACTATTAAGACCAATCGTCAGTTCAACCGAGTCGCCACTACAACAACTAGAGAAAAATATAGCACAAGAAATGCTACGTGAAGAACTCCAATCACCTCAGCGAGGTACTGAAGAAGGAGACAGCAAAGCAGAACCACCTACTGGGTGAGTTTTGATTACACACCGAATACCGAAAGACATCATGACACTAACTGAACGTTGTCTAAGGAACACATATTTTGTCTGCAAACACGACGACTGAGCACCAATTCGAACCACCACTATCACCAGTGATAGCCAACTTATTCATACGCCACTTAGAAATGAAAATCAAGTTTACCGTGGAAGTGAAGGATGACAACAAGTTGCCAGTCCTGGCATCTTGGTCGCGCGGTGTATGTACAGGAAAGCCGTCCACATCAACAGATACCTCAACGCCAAATCTCACCAATATCCTGCGCAGCTGCAGTCAGTTGTAAAAACACTGGTGACGATATTAACGAGAATCACGAACTCAACCCTCAAATTGGAGGAGATGACAACACAAACAATGGCACTACTACTACTAATGGATTTACAGTGAGAAACATACGAAATGCCAGAAAAAGCCAGAACACCCGAGACCCACAATAGGTGGGAGTTGATACTCGACAAACATCGTCACATAAGGAATCCTTCACCCTCGCAAGAATCATCTGCACCACCAGCACCTACAACAAGAACAGCCGTAGTGAAAGTGGTGAAAATGTACAACATCAGATATAAACAGGAGACCGTACAGCGGGACATCAGTTCGCTTACAGTAACACGGAGCAGAGCCAAGCAGTTGGAGACAACCTGAAGATGGCAAATGAGACTTTTGCGAAAAGACATTTTTGTACTGTCACATCCGGAGAAACTGTATCTTTTCAGCTCATTGAATGTGATTATTTTAAAGTTTTTCGCATTTACCTTTTTAAACAGTACTTGAAAATATTGTTACTTTTATAATGTTGGCTTTAAATTCTAAGACTTAAAAACGAAGTAGGCTATTACAATTACAAAAACGGAAGTACACGTAAAGTGGAACAGTGTTGCGAAAACGTATCCTCCACCTTCATATACAAGACCTCACAAAGAACTTATAAGTCCTAAAAATGCCACAATATAGTGGATCTTATTCATTTTAGACAAGTCATTTATCAATTTTTTTTGAAAAGCAATAAATAAGACCAACGATACTTAAACAGTCCCTAAAGTACCTTATGTGAATATAAGAAAAATGATCAATTTTAGAACAAAGGATAAAGTCGTGTTCAACGAATTCAAATTTAGACAAGTGTTTTTAATAGTTTTTCATAAACTCCCAAGTCTTGTAATACATAAGTGTATTGTAATGGTGGTTCTCATATTAGTTGAGTTGATTGGCTTATTTCCAAAGTTATTGTTTTTGTAGCGCGACGTACCGTGATCAAGCGATTGCGCAGTAGTTTACTGCGTATGTTGCGTAGTAACCTATTCCGCAGGTGTAATACGCCTAAACTCTTCGTTTATTATTGGGATCCATATGGATTTTATTTCTACACTAGCTTAGCTTACTGGATTTTCTGCCAATGCTATTCAAGTGGTTTCTTTGAGTTCTCGTCCTTTACCACTGTCTATAGTTTCTCCCTGTTACGAAACTACGAAGGCATCATCCACGTACCTAAACCATATCCTTGGTTTTTCCCTGAATTCGTATATTGATTGGTCTTCGAATTCTTCCATGTATATATTGCTCACTATGGGTGATAGCGCCATCTCAAACTCTTATTGGTAGAATTTGTCTGTTACTTGGGAGTATGTTGTTCTAATGCATACTGTCCGAAGTTCCATTATTGTGTTTACGGAGATTTCTGTGCGTTCCTCTTACGTTTCATCCTTTTCCAGCATGCCCGATAAGCCGAACTAGTGTACAAATAAAACCCATATTGTAGGTAGCGGCCCGCGAAAATTTTATTATTATAGTAAACATGTTCAAATCGCGATTGTTACCGCGATAGAAGGGTTAACGGTGTGTGATATATTTTATTATATATTAAGTCGTTATTTGATAATGTTTTCTGGATATTTTATTTTCTGTATTTTACGTAATTGATATTTGAGTAAGGGTTGAAAAACAGATGTTAGCATAGAAGATGTTAACTCGAACTGCCTTTATTGAGGTAGTGTAACGAATGTTTGAAAGTCGCTGTATGCACATTCTTGTGGTAAAAACTTCACAAATGTAATAATAAATTGTGTCGGTACAGACCATGATCAAAAGGGATGTTTGTTTGGTACGTTGAAACTTGAGACCGAAATGTAGCGCTTGTTACGGACGTTCAATAATTAATACGAAACTGTTCCAACATAATAATTTTTTATTTTTTTTTTATTACTTTTGAAAATGGGGGTTTGATTGCGGGAGTAAATGTAGTTAGTTCGGAAATCGGGGGAAAAAAAGTTAGTTACAGTTAGAGTGTCAATCGAGCCAGATCGGGGTAGTTAATTAAATACCTTCATTGTAAACAGCTCGTCTTTAAAATATTTCTTGCGTGTACATTTATTTTGAATTAGCCAACGCTAATTTGTCTTTTCTTTGGGGTGTTAGTTTTAATGTGTTTTTCAAATATTAATCTATAAATAATAGTCACCCTTTTTGAAGTTAAACCGCGTATATTAACGATTTGTGTCTGTAATCAATTAAGGGAATATATATTCCAGTGTAAGTAGGTATTTTTATATAAATTAAGACTGGCAGCAAATAATTCTACAAGCCTATATAACGTATTAAAAATCGAGCATTGCCTTGCGAAGGTATCTCATATGCACGCGAGCTCATTAAGCTGGAATCTGCTAAAATAAGACAGTCATTGCTCTCTCACTCTTGTATTTGTGTGAATTAGCATTGTTGTTTATATTTATATTTGTGTAGAGGTGAGGCGTGGGCGAAATGGTACAGGATACCGCTCTGGTTATTAATTGTAATGTGCAATTGTGAATTGTGTACATACTCCCGGGTCCAGATGACCATTAAACATCTCGAATTTTATTTTTATTATTTTTTCGTTGTATAGATGAATGTGTAACCTGAGAAAGGGGCGCTGTATTTTCGAACGCACTCCAACTTATACATCGGTCACGATGTTATGATTTATTTACAACTTACTTTTGTAAGGCTTTGTTTAATGAGTTTTTTGTGTCAGTTTGTCAAGTAGAATTGTTTGCCTGCGAACTAATTTATCTTTATTTGTAATTTATTGCAATTTTTAGTATGTTTTTTGTGCTTTAGTAGTCACTAAACAATTGTGTGCGTGTAAATTCCTTGTCCATTTCCTTTTGTCCTTGCCTTTACCTTATCACCTGTGCAATTTTACTGTTGTATTTTATATGTACCATAATTTGCTTTATTGTTTTATATGCTTATTTACTGAAAGACCGGCATGATTCGTTTTAAAGGGCCACATGTTTGGTATTACGATTTTTATTTCTGATTATTTATGACACAATTGTGTGTGACTACAGGGTTTTTTTTGTTACCTATCCTTTCATCCACTAGTGCTTTAGTCGATAATATCATAGCGAAGGCGTTAGTTGTATTAGTCTCCCAATTTTAACATTTTTTTCGAATCGTGATTGAATCGGCGTACGCCGTGCGCTTAAACATGTAAGTAAATTATTGCATATCATATTTCACTGGAATTGTGATTGTAATCGCTTTGTTTGTTATATACATAAGTAATGTGATTTTTAGTCATAAATAACACTATGATATTCTTTTTGGGTCCAATAAAAAATTGAATCTTGCCAAAATAAGCAGTGAAGAAGTGTATATAGAGTATTGGATGAAACGGACGGAAATGTAGAAATTGAAAACGAATCGTCAGGATTTGAAACGGAGGAAATTGAAGAAGATTTAGATTTACACGGTCATAGTGATTTTTGAATTGATTTAAATCAGGTTGAAAGTAATGTAAATGAAGAGTGTGAAGGTAGCGAACCGCGAACATTTTATTATTATAATAAACGTTTGTCAAGTCCCCATTGTTACTGCGATAAAAAGATAATTAGTAGATTTTTAATATCTTGATAATACGTCGTAATTTGCCAATGTTTTCGAAATATTTTATTTTATGCTTTATGTAAGAAATGTGGAAATGTATGTCATTGATATTTGAGTAAAGGTTGAACAGAAAAAGGAAACATATATTAGGGTAGACAAACAGGTGTTCTGCCGAAACTGGCGTGACGAATTGTTGAAAATTTCTATACGCGTGCGCTTGATGTAAAACTGTAACTGATTTAATAATTAATTACGGCGGAACATAGCGAAAATCCAAAGGGATTTTTGTTTGGTACGTTGAAACTGGAGATCTAAATGTAGGGCTTGTTACGGATGAATCCACATTTTTAAAACTAAAATTTCGTTCAATAATTAATATGAAACTGTTCCAACGTAATGTTTCTTGATTTTATTACTTTTGAAAACGGGGGTTGATTTTCGGGAGTAGATATAGTTAGTTTTGAAATCGGAGGGAAAGACAGTTGTGGTTGAAGATTTGATTGAGCCGGATCGCTTTGATTTGATTTAATTAGGAACTCCCATTGTAAACCACTCAGTCTATAAATATTTGCCGTGTACCTTTTAGAAAAACTAAAACGCTAATTCGTTTTTTTATGTGTAGGTTTTAATGTAAGTTTTTCCAAAAATTTGATTAGACATTGCCTCGAGTTTAAACCGCGTACCTTAACTCATTGTGTTGTAATAAAGTGTTTAACAAAAGGAAATATATTCAAGTGTAAGTAGGTATTTTTATATAAATGAAAGCTCGCAGCAAAAGTATCTCTTTCGCACGCGGGCTCATTAAGCTGAAATCAGCTAAAATAAAAGACAGTCCAGGGCTCTCACCCTCATTACTTGGATTAATTAGCATTGTTGTTTGTTGTTTATATTTATATTTGTGTAGAGGTGGGCGTGGACGAACGGGTGCAGGATAAAGCTTGGTTATAATTGTAAATAGGCAATTACCGAGTGTTTACTTGTTCCCGGCTCCAGATGACCATTAAACACCTCGAATTTTATTTTTACTGTTTTCATTGCTGTATAGATGAATATGTAACCTGAGAAAGGGAAGCTGTATTTTTCTAACGCACTCAAACTTGCATATTGGTCACGATGTTATGATTTATTCACTTACCTTTGTAAGGCTTTGTTGTTAATGAGTTTTTTTTTTGTGTCAGTTTGCTTAAGTATAATTGTTTGACTGCTAACTAATTTCTATTTTTATGTAATTTATTGTAACGGTACGTATGTATTTTGTGCTTTAGTAGTCACTAAACAATTGTGTAGGTGTAAATTCCTTGTCTATTTTCTTCTGTCCTTGCCTTTACCTTATTGTCACCTGTGCAGTTTTACTGTTGTTATATTTTATATGCACCGTAATTTGCATTATTGTTTCATGTGCTTATTTACTTAAAGACCGGCATGATTGGTTTTGAAGGGCCACATGTTTATTATTACAATTTTTCTTCTGATTTATTTATGACACAATTGTGGGTGTGATTACATGTTTGTTTTTCTGTTTATGAATTGCTTATTTATTTTTTCTTAATGATAAAATTTTGTACGCACTTTCATTGTTTTTTATTGTGTTATTTGACTTATTACTGTACTTGTGCAATTACTTATTTATGAATAAAGTGGGTTTTCTTGGTGGTTCTTTCCCGCAACAGTACATTAACGGGTTGAACCATCCTTGCGTAAAGCTCGTTAATGTTAATTTGAGTAGTTTCATTGTTTACCTGCCCTACATGATGCAACATTTAACCTCATCTAGTCTACCTAATCCAATTAGCACAACGTACCTACCACTAGATGGCCAATTCTTTTGATCAGGTTGGAGGTTTGCGAGTAACTAAATATCAGACTTGTAAATAAATTCTAATGTTTTAATTATTGCTAGGAAAGTCAATGTAATGCAAGACATTAATTTGAGTAATAGTAACATTATTGTCAGTAAAGTCAAGATAAATCACTTAGGGGGACGCTACAATATGGATCTGAATAATGCGTAGAGCTTAAGCGCAATACACCTGCGCAATAGGTTCCTGCGCAACCACGAAAAAATTGGATTATTCAAATAGTAAGTGAAAGGTACCAAGTTCGAATATAGATTAAGTGCTTGAGAAAAATTAGAGTAAATCAATTCGACTCAAGTACGAAATCAGCCTTCAGGACTAAGCCTGATGACTGAAGCAGAATCCGAATCCAAAACGTCGCACTACACAAGCTGTGGAAACAGGCCGATCAACTCAACTAACAATGCCCTAAAAAAGGCACTTCGTCCCTATAGCTCATTTTGAGAGTATATGAAAAACTATCAACCTTAGAAAAAAATGTGTCGAAACGTGTTTTAAATATAATTTAAATAAGGCATCACTATTAAAGTTTTTTTGTACAATAATGCATAAGTCCCACGTACCTTTTGGGAATATATCGAAAATTCTACGTTCTAGACTGTAGATTGTTGTATGTCAAGGCGTTTCGAGAAGTGAATACTCCATCATTTAAGCCATCTATTTGCGTTGAGGGAGGGTATTTAAATGCCATTTCAACGACTAATAGACAACTTTTAAAAAACTGAGTTTATTATTCGTAATTATATTGTTCATAATTGCTAGTGCTACATTGAAATCATTCTTTTTATTACACAGTTTAACGACGTAAATTTACTAAATATCAAAAATGAGTGTAATTTACA